>CM031873.1:2640943-2878977 GCA_018697195.1 Certhia americana
GAGCCTTTCAAGGCATCACTGCTAACACAGAAGTTTCTGTGAACCAGTTCTGCTCTGAAGGACACCAAAATCAGGTGAAAGAGAAGCCAATGCTGCACATCCCCAGATACATGGAGGAAAGATCTTTATGAAACCTGCACCAAATGAACCCTCCTTGCTCACGCTAATGAGAAAATCCAGGATGTGATTTCCATTGAATGAGAACATGAATTGTGGAGCTTCCAGGCTCAGCATCAGAAGCACCCAAGCACAGCACAGCCAGGACCAGAAGCTCTGACATCCCTGCTCTGAACGACCCACCTAAACCCCTCTGTCAGAGTTCTCTCACTCCCACATGTCTCTCCCCTGCTGGGGAGACCTTTTCAGAAGTTCTTGTTAAGTAAAAAGGAAAACTGGACTCTTGGTTGTTCTCACTCTCCAGGTTGTTTATTATTTTCTGATCAGCAATTTCTGCACACCAGGCTTTACACCAGCTTGGCCTGACAGAGAAAAGACACCTAAAGCCTCCAACACACAGAATCAAGGTTCTCTTAGAGATAATCCACCCAATTCTCACCAAGAACACACATTCTTTCTATTTTTCTACCAATAACTAATTAAATCTCTATTCATATGATGCTGTGGCGAATTGTGCCCAATGATCCTGTGTCCCTAACACTGCAGAATGTGGAGGAAATGAAGGAGGAAGAAGCCTGAAACCCACAAGGATCCTCCAGCTTGTCTTCATGTCCTTACCATGCTTACAAACCCAAAAATATAAATTTCTCCCTCTATGATAAATTCCATATTCTGCTACTATCTAATTGACATTCTTGAAAGTTCGTGTTCCATCCCAAAGCCTGGAAAGGTCTTTGCATGGATGAAGGCTTAAAGTAGTGTTTGTCAGAGTGTTTGGGTCCTTCAAAACATGCAGAGGAATATTCTCTGCATTCTGTGTTCCAACACCCTCGAGGGACATTAACAGCCCCAAGGCCAGGCACTTCCCATAAATCAGTCCCACTGACTGCATCAGGAGTTTGGCACTAAAGAAATCAGAATGCCTGGCTCAGAAATGTGGCTCAGCAAAGCCAAGAAGAACAGACTGACCTATTAAACCTTCCACAAACAGCACTGCAAGAGCCTTTCTACTCCCTGCATGTTTGGCAAGTCTCGAGCAAGCATTTGAGGCAGGCTGGATTCTAGAAGCTGGCAGAACTGGGGGGGCTCCTTTCTGCTTTGAGCTGGCTTGTTCCCTCCAGCCCTGCACACACTCATCAGGACTTCTCATGGTATCTGAGACTTGTGGTCACTGAAAATAAAGCAGACAAGAGGAGCTGATAGACTGGAAAGTAGCTGGTTTTAGATTGCAATGGAAAGCACTGAAGCATTTTTCCTTTCTTCTGCCTTCCCTCTGCTTTTTCATTCCTCAATTCCCTCTTTTCTCAACCCAAATCCCTTAATCTCAGTGCTGATAATTGTAATTACTCTAATACCTCGCCATCTGAGCAGCTCAGAAATGTCCATCTTGGGCCAGTCTGTTTTGTGGTGAGGAAGAATGAATATGAAAAGCATATGGGCTCCTCCAGAATTTTAATTCAAAACAAATATGGAGTCAGGTCCAGATTAATGACATTTCCACCAAAGGCTGCCTTTTGTTGGAGGTTTCTGAAGCCACGTTGCTCTTTAATCAAAGGAGGAAAATGATCATGGGGGGTGACAGTTGGAAAAGCTGATGGAGAAATGCTGGATTCTCTCCAGGCTCTACTGTTCTGACCCACACCCAGAACTGTGGCTAACAAATCAGGGACATGATTTGAAACCCTTCAGCTGCTAGGCTTTGGCAAAATATTCAAGGATATTCAATTCAAAATATTCATGGGTGGTCAGCACAGGAATCACTGCACAGCCTCTTCCAAGGAGAAATGGCACAGAAAAAGGCAGTTCAAAAAGTGACAGTGAGAGCAAGGGCTGTGGAGTGGGAACTTCTTTCCCAGGGCAAAAGAAACCTGTTTCACAAGCAGCAGAGGGATGATGGGCCTTGGGAGGAGCTGATGAGCTCATTAATGCTTGAAGTGGCTCAAAACTTTGAAGTCTTTGTGGGGCAAGTCAAGATGGGAATTAAAAAGCAGCAATTGCAATCTGAATTTGTACTACTCTACACCTCAGGACATTGGCTTTCCAGTCATGTACCCAATTAGAGGTTGTAATTTTTAACTAATTTCCTTAGCAGTTCTTGAAGGACCACAAATTTGTCTAACAAGACAACCCACTTACTACACAGCCCAGCATGCTTCTGACACTGCAGATATTCAGGGCTGGCTCCCTTTTTCTGTCTCCACAGCAGTGATTCCAAATGTACAAAAGGTGAGAGAGGTTTGACTAGAAATGTCAGAGACACAAGTGGATCTGGGTGATAGTTTTCTAACTTTCAGACATTAGAAAATTTACTTCACACAGAGTTTTCTTCACTGAGTTCTTTGCTCACTCCTCCCAGATTTGGGGGGAAAATGTTCTAATTGTTCTTTAACCATCAGTAAAGCATTAGTGAGATATGGTTTATCAATAAAAAGACTTTCGATTGAGCATGTAAGTCCAGGAAGGCAGCCATCAGTGATACTGATGCCTTCTGGAGGCTGACCTGGAACAGAGACCAGACAGAACAAAAGGATAAAGCAGGGATTTATTAAAAGGCCTCAATGGCCACACCTGGGCAGCACAAGAGCTCAGCCAGACCACACCCAAAATGGGCACAAAATGGACACCCTATCACAAGGTCTCACACTTTGATAAGTTCTGGTCCATCAGCACATTAGAATCAATTGTCCAACCATAGCTTCAGGTTATGAAGCTCCATCCTCCTTGGTTTTCCTTCTCACTTCACCATTGTTTTCATTCTTAGGCCTGAAAGTTGTCCTTGGTACCAAACTAGAGAAGGAATTGTTTTGTCTATCCTCTGTGAAGAGAGCTGAGTAGCACTGAATATGAAACCAAAAACTACTTACCAAAACAGCCCAGAATCTAAAAAATATAAAAGCTAAAACTTAAGGCATCAATGCCCTACACTATCCAAGCCCAGGAGTGGCTGCCATGCGTGGAGCAGCTTCACCTCCCCCAGCAGCTGCTTCTGAACATTCACTGCCCACAGCACTGGGGATGTGGAGCCCACAGCTCGTGTGAGAGCCAGAAGCAGCTCGAGTACAAACAAATGCTCTGAGCTGAAAATCCAAAGCCTAAGAAAATCTCCAGCCCAGGATGAGAATGAGGTGACCCACTCCGGGAACAAGGTGACCTGTTTTTACCCCATTTCTGATCCTCTGAGTCCCCATGCAGCTGCACTGTGAAATCCATTTGAAACATCAGAGAGAGTCTGTGAATCAAACTAAAATGAATTCTTCTACCCACCCAGCCCCCTTACAGGCCAGCAAAAGGCTCCTGCTTTCTCTGCTACACCATTTTACTGCCCTTTGGCTTGTCAGCTCATGTTCTTCACGGAAATCAAGCAAGCATTTGATTCCCTTGAAAATCCAAATTGAGATGCTCGGGTTTTATTCCATTTTCTTAAGCCCAAATAGAAAAATAGGTTTATAGACATAAATAAAAAAATAATGACCTGCCATTTAAATCCTGTTCAGTCAATTAGCTCAGTGCCTCGCTCTGAGCTAATGCGATCGTCTTTCTTTGTTTGCTCCTATTTATACTGCTCTTTAAAGTTCATTAAAATCACTGCAGCTATCTCACACAGAACAACTGTTCAAAACATCAGTGTCACGCAGTTGAGAAATTTCTGCTTTGAAGTTCCCTCCTTTACTCATTTTTATTCGGCTTTTTTCTCTCCTTTTCTTTTTCCTTTCTTTTTCTGCATTTTTTTCTCCCCTTAATGACTAAACCAGTTTTATGCTCTTCACAGTTATTCCAAAATCTGCTCCTCCTGACACAGAGCTGATACATCATTCCTCGCTCATAACCCTTTTTCTCATTGTCATCATTTCTCCTCTCACTCGCTTTGGCTTTCTGCTAAGTCCATCACAGCTTTGTTTTTATATCCTCGTCGCTGTGTTTTATAGCCCAGTAAAACCTAGAAAGCTGCTTCAGAAAAACACACACATGCCAGCCCTTTGATGTTTGTGTTTGTGTGGCAGCTTGCTGGAACGTGGCAGGGAGACAAAGCCACCAGCTCTGGATGCACCAGCAGAGCAAGGGCAGGGACAGGGGGACAGGGGGACAGGAGAACAGGTATCCCCTCCTGAGATAAATCACCTTTTTTGCCCCAGTTCCTCCCTCCACAGTGAATTGCTGCTGATTTTCCAGTGTGAGAAGCTCCATGGGACAGGAGATGTTGATTGCCCCAGGGTATCAGCCCTGGGAGATCCCTGCTCCCCTGCACGGTGCCAAAAAAGCAAAAGGCAACAATTCCAGACAGGGAGAGCTGCTCAGCAGTGGCAGACAGACACAGCAGAGCCCTGGCAATGGCAGAGTCAGGCCCAGGAGCAGGTGGAGGATGCTTGTAAAAGTAATGGGGATTTGGCTGCAAGCTGGCTGGAGCAGGAGAGGTCACTTCACTCCCCTGTGCCCTAAGAATTTTGTTTGACAGTTCTGCAGCAAATCACTTCTCTCCTCCAGGCAGTCCTGCCCCTTCTACATCTGCAGAGAGCCATAGGACAAGGTTTCCGGTGAAACCTAGAGATTATTTCCACTGTCGCCAAGGACAACTTGTTCAGCTGCCATAAATCCATCCTCGTGGAGAGGAGGGAGCCCACCCCAATTCCAAACCTTGCCCTGACTTGCAGCAGGGTCACCCCTTTGCCAGACCTAGGAGAGGAGCTGCTGCCCCAAAAGCTTTTCTGCCTAAGCAGACACTTCAGAGGAGTGCCTGTCCTAGGGTCCAAACATAGTCCAAAATTAATGAACAATAAAAAGATAGCTATTTCAGAGTGCTGTTGTACCTGGCAGGTAACATTGCCTCTCCTGGGACCTGCACAAAGGCTGGTCCACAGAGGATTGGGAAGAGAAATGTGGATTGATTTTGCATGTGTCCATCAAGCCCAGGTCACAGACTGCCCTGTATTAACCAGCAGCCTACTCTCTCTTCTGCTGGTCATCAACAGATTTTTGAGGCTTATAAAGACAAAATAACCTGCATGGTTATTCAGCAACATATCAGTAGATCACTTTAGTTGCCTATACTCAAATTTTGTTTTGAATAAAACAGTTACCAACACTGTTCAAGCTGTATGTAGGTTTATATCACTTTGTAATTTTGTACCTATGCCCTTTAGAAAGTGATGTTTCCCACTCCCCCAGAAGAACTGGAGAAACTTCTGTCCTGAGAATGAGCAGAAGACCTCTGTCGGGAGCCAGGATCGGTTTTCAGCCTGCAGCAATTAACGAGTGCTGTAGACCATCACTTAATATGATACAAAGAGCACTGCCAAATCTCAGGATTATATCTGGAGCTTTACTCTCAGCTCCCCTGTGTCTGGAAACATGTGATTCCAAGAAAATCTTAGCTGTAATTTTTTTTTTAAGATGTTCTTCTGAATTTTATGTCTGCAGAGAAAATCCCAAAAACATGAACAGTAAAGGCCATCAAATGCAGAGCAGGGAGTTCTGTATTAATGTATTTATATATTTTTAACTCTTTCTTCTAAGCATTCTCAGGAGTTGAGGACCTGTTTCATGGTATCTTGGTGCCACAGTGATCAGTGGATGTTGTGAGTTGTCCCTTAATAGTTTTAAAAAGAGCTCTGGCCAAAACCTGAAAGGTCAGCAGGAGGCTGGGACACTTCACCACCACTGTGTCACCACCACACACAGAGGAGACATCACCCCATCTTTGCTGTGGCTTTTGAAAGATGAAAACACTGCTTTCACCTCAAAAACCTGGCTAACATGAGCTGGAGGATTCTCTCTTTTGGCTCAGCTGAATGCAGCAGGAGTTAAAATTGGCTCCTGGTGCCCAGGTTCTGTCCACAACTCTTCCAGCTCGTTCACCTCAAATCCTGCAAGAATTTGAAGGGCAAATCTCCCTTTCTGGTGAGCTAAGGAAGCCCTGCCTGGCACCTGCTCAGGTACACACAGCCCAGCAATGCCACACTCAGCTCTCCCCACGAGTCACTGTTGTCTTACTCTGCTGATGACAGCTTGGGAGCAGTAGAGAAATCTAATTTCTACACATCAGATTTACAGCTGAAGTGGGCCCCTCTGACAAGGGAAGGCATTGTGCTTATTCAAGCTGATCAAGAACCTGAGAGCAATTTCTATGGAAAAAAAGGTCTGCTTTAATAGAATGATATTGAAAGTGAACTCACAAATTGCTTTGGGTTTCAGGTGAACAAAGCACATGAAGGATTTGCTTTTCAGCTGCTTCCCTTTTCTTCTTTCCCCAAAACCACACTGCTCTCAACAGGATTGTGGCACACAAACAGCTCTAAGAGCCACAAGACACTACCCAGACCTCTGTGCTCCTCATTTTCACACAACAGGGAAAGTTGATGGGGTTTAATCCAGCTTGGACATGCTCCAGGAAAAAATGTCTGCCACACAATGCCCAATAAAATCTAGGTGTCACCTATTACACAAGACATGGTGATACAGCAGGAAGGCAAACAAAACACATCTCCAGGAGCTCATGGGGGCCAGCACAGGCAGCAGCACCCACCTCAGCAGTTTTGGAGGCTAAGGCCATCCAGAAAACCCCACAGCTCAAGGACTGAGGTCAGAGCTTTCCCCCTGCACAGCACACCAAGGGTTAACAGCAGAGGGCAAGAAATGCACTATCAATATTGGCCAGTTTTTACACAGCTAAGTTGTCTGCCTTCTTGAGATATTCTCCACCAGGGTCTTGACCAAGACCCTGAAGGATAGGGTGGACAATGAGCAAGATTTTACAGGATGAAGAGTCCTGAGTAGGTATCGCACCCCAAAACCCTTGAGAGAAATTCTGGGTTGAAATGCCTAAACCTGCTATGGGGTGCAAAGGTTTCTGCTGTGGTTATGGTCCCTTGGGCTGGGTACTAAATGTTTGCCACCCTGGCTGGAGGCCTGGGATTGACTCACTGACAGTGAAGGTTCTGATGGGCATACAGAGAATTTCCAGGCACAGTGCAGCCCTCCCCTGATCCACTGACCTGTGCAACCATCAGGGACAGCCCCCATACCTCCCTCTCCTCATACAATTGCCCGTGCTAGCCTCCCATAATGCTATGTGTCACCCAAATACACAGACAAAACCCAGACTGATAGGTTTGTCATCAAACATCTCCAGCTGCAAAAGCAGGTACCAATTCCCTGTCTCCTCAGATACCAATTCCCTGCTTCCTCTCGCCCTTCACTTGCCAGAGCAAGGTGAGCTCTCTTCTAGCTCCACACTGATTCTGGAAGTCATCTGGCCATGCTCAGTAGCCACAGCACAAAAAAAAAACCCTTGGTGAACATTCACAGTCTGTCCCATGCCCCTCAAACTCCTCTGAAGGACTCCCTCAGCAGCACTGCTCTCATACCAGCCTCTAGTCCAGAACACAGATGTTTGCACCCAGCAGCAACCCTAAAAACAGGATTTTGGGGTGTCTAGACCAGGCAGGCCACCAGCTCAGCAGCTTCTGGTAAGGAGCCTGCACTTGAGCTGTGCAATGGAAAAGAAGTAATCAGAGCTAAGAGTGCAGAAAGATCTGTGAGAATAATCACGTACCATGATGCTTATAAAGGCAAAGTAGGCAGCAATCCAGGCAGAGGCACTGGGGAACTGTGCAGGAAGGAGCACGCAAGGCCCCTCACTTGCACAGGCAGGACATAAAACAGAAACACAGAGTTTATCCCACTCCAGGCTGGGTTTGTCCCTTTGGCTGGTGGATTAGTCACTCACAATGCCTCTCAGTTTGTGAGCTGCCTCTCACAGCACCTCTCAGTTTGTTCCCAAGGAGTTTATTCTGCTTGCAGTTTCTCATACCTCTTAATCTCTCACAGAATTTTGCAGCTGCTCCAGGGTAAGGGTCAGAATGAGCCACGTGCCACAAGACTTGCCAGTCTCTGTTCATCTTGTGCCCTCCTGTCACTCTGCTGCTGCTGCTGATGGGGGCAAAGCAGAGAAAACGAATGGGTTTGGATGCCCAGATCCAGTGCTTCTTTCTGTGGGAAAGAAAATCACTGGGAATGTTAAATGTGGGAATTTTATTTGCTTGAATGCAAGTTCAGATGGTAAATCAGAGCTTGTCCAGAGGACTTGCATGTGGCTACAGCCCTGCCTTGGGCATTTCCAAGGGCCCCAACTGCTCATCATTGCAGCTTGAAAGACCTTTCAAAGTAATATTTGAAACCTCATAACTGCTTCCAGAGTCCACACATTCCTTCAGCCTAGCATAAAACTCCAATAACCCTTTTAAACAATAAAACCAGCAAGGGAGCACTCAGACAAAACCTGACAAAAACTAGAAAGCCCTTGAACTCCAGCAACCTCAGGCCAGTTTCTGGGAAGAAGGCAGGGTATGGACACAAGGCAAGGGGTCCCACAGAAATTGTGAAGAAAAAGAGTCCTATTTCCAGCACAGCAAGGTGGCCACACCTTTTTGGCCCTGCTGATGGCAATTCCCTTGGCTCCTGAGCCCTCCTTCAGGAGACAAGGTGCTTTTTCCATACAAACCTTGTCCCACCTCATTCTTCAGGCTGCCCCTCTGCACAGACCCAGCACAACAGAAAGGATGCACATGGCCAGTGGTTGCTGATGACAAATACCCTGCACTCTGACACAGAGAACGGACCTGGGTGCTTCATGGCAGCCCAGAGTAAAAATGCCTCCCAATACCACTCATAAAAGGAACAGGAAGAACTGCTTTCCAGTGGGATTCTCCTTTCCCCCCCCCCTTTCAATTTTCATGCTCCGAAGAGTGAATTGTCACCCTAATTTTTGAATGTTTTTCTTAGCCTTCTGATGTTTTCATTTTTGTAGTAAAATTCTCACGTGCTTTCATGTAAACAATGATTGTTTTGCATTCCTTTCTAGAAGAAGTGAAAATTAATGAACTCTTGGTTTGACCAGTGCAGTTGGAGAAGTGGCAACTTCAGCCTCCAATCCCTGGTCACCTTTAAAATAGTATATATATTGAAGTCATACAGTAAACTTCCTCTTTTCCTCCTTTCTTTGCAAAGATAGTTGTAAGCAAGTGTGTGTGTTTATTTGTGTTGTAGTGCAACGGTGAATAACTTCAGATTGGATGGAGAATGGAGAGAAGGACATCAGGAATGACTCACTTATTGCTGCCACTCTTTTCACTGACTTTTTCTCCTTTTTGAACACGGCCCTGGCTGGTTTCCCAAGCAAGAACTGAGTGAGCTGACTGTTCATCCATCTCTTTTTAAATTACTTCTGTACTGCATTGAATAATTGTGCCTCCATTTTACTCCAGGGCTAAAGGTGACTAACTTAAAGGTGATTATCTTTTGTTAATAGCCTGCATTACTGAGAAGGATCTCAGAATTACCTTTGTAATCCTTCCCCACACTTTAATGTTGCTATTATTATTAATACTGCTCTTAAAACATTTTTCTCTTGTCATGTGGAGCAGCAAGTGCTGCTTCTCATAGAGATGGTGGAAAGGCTGCCTGATACTATCAAGAAGAAAGAATCCAGGGCATCACACCAACTTTTTTTCCCTTCAAAGTGATGGGGTTCAAGTCCAGTTATGAACAAGAGGCATCATTTAATCAAACTGATGTAGAAAGGCTACAGGCAGGTTTCCACAATCAATATGAATCCCATGGACCTGGGAGCATGCAGGATTTGTAGAATATATTTTATCTTTTAAATAAACCCATTTTCACCCTGCTGCCCCACTGACAGCCCTGTGGACACTTGCATTGGTGGCCTTTCTTTCACCTGCTCCATATTGGAATGCCATCCCAAATCATGTGTTTGCAAGCCCAGAGGCAGCACCAGTGACTGCAGGTTTGTCTCTCCTCAGGTTTCAGAGGAGCTCACCAGCACTGCTTCAGGAGGATCTTTACCCAAGCCAGGTCACACAGGACTCCTGAAACACCCCATCAGGAAATCCCAGCACACCATGAATAATCGGTATTAGGCTTACATTTTTCATGGCCCTGGCTTTCTGCAGTGTCTGCTCTAACAAATCTCATTTGTCAAGCTTCCTCCACATTGTCTGCTGAACACTGAGCTCCAGCATTTCTTGATAGGTGTTTGTGAGCACTCAAAGGAAGGCTCTGCAAGGACTCTCTGCCCAGCACCACTGCTTGACCACCCCCTCAATGAAGAAAACTAAAATCTAAACCCTGCTTGGTGCAACTTAAGGCTTTTTCTTCTTGTCCTGTCTCTGGGAGCAGAACCTGACCCCACCTGCCTCTACCTTCTCATCAGGGAGTTGTGCAAAGACAGAAGTTCCCCCTGAGCCTCCTTTTCTCCAGTCTGAGCCCCTTCCCAGCTCCCCCAGCTGCTCCTCATCAGATTTGTGCTTCAGCCCCTTCCCCAGCTCCATTGCCCTTCTTTGGACATGTTTCAGCTTTGCCTGGGTCAGACTGGGAGATGAGAGTGTGTGGGGCTACTGAAAATATATTTTCACTGGGAATCTCGTTTCACTGCCTGCTCTGACCTGGATCTGAAGGGCTGGAAACCAAACTCACATGTGAGAAATACAAGAGGTCAAGCCCAGAATGAAAATGTGCCCCACCAGGCACACAGTCCGGTTCTGCCATCTCCCCTTCAGGCATCCCCATGCATAAGGAGCCAGTGTGAATCTCTGCCAAAAAAAAAAAAAAAAAAAAAACCAAAAAAAGACCCTGTTTGCAGCACCCTAAAGGAGCTAAGGGAAAGAACCCCAGCCTGAAGAAATCAAAGGCAGCAGCACTTGGCAATGCAAAAATCACACAATTTGTGGGAAGCCCACGTGTCCCCAGCCCACGGTGGCACTCCAGGAAGGGAGAGCCCCACTCCAGGCTGGGAGCACCTCCCCATGCCTGATGAGTTGTGCAGTTATTTAACAACTCATCGTCTGTCACTGCTAACAGCTTTACACATAACCAGAACTTCCTCAGTTTGCTGAGCACATCGTGGCCACGGCTGCCAGCAAATAAATGTCCATGGCTGATGGCCTCATTTCTAAGCAGAAATTCCACTCTGGGGCTGACTACAGAATATTTAAGATTAATCATTGCACTTGTCAGATGATTAAATCCACTCAGCGTTTGGCCTCTCATCTTGTCATACCCATTTATATTAAAATCATCGGGGCTTGCCCTGCCCAGAGCACAGGATCATTCAGCAGAGGCTGGGCTCAGGTGGATAAAGTGCTGCTATATATCTCAAGCCTGAAAATAACCTTTCGGCTTGCTTCCACTGTGAAACCTGCATTTTTGTGGCTGCAGTCAGGCCAGAGAGCTCTCCAGGATGTTTGTCTAACTGCCCAAAACAGTGAGCCAGGTAACAGAGCCAGTAACACAAAACCCCATTCCTCATACTGGTTTTCAAGTAGGGTTAAGCAAGTCAAGGGAAATGGTCTGAGAGGCAAGAGGGAAGAAAAATATATGAGGAACAACATGTAAAAATGTCTCTCTGAGAAAACAGTGCTTGGTTCTGAGAATAAAATTCTTACTAGACACAGAATAGTCTTTCCCTGAAGCAGAAATTTTTCCAGTGTTCCCATAAAAATGAAAGCCATAAAACAGATTTTCAATTCCAAAACATACACATTTTCAACTGAAAAGCTTTCAAATGTAAATAGTTCTGTTGAGCCATGATGTTCTGGCTTTGAGTTACCGCTGAAGTGTGGATGCTTTTTGAAAGCAGCAGATATATTCCACAGAAATTTGTATTTAATTAAAATACTTCTTTTATTTTTTTTATTTTTTTTAATGAAAAAGGGTTTTGGCAGGGAAGCTAGAACAGGCTTAGCTGTGGTAAGGACATTTGAGTATGTCCAGGACTGACTTTTCTCCTCTGAATGATATCTGTCCTTTGGCTTCAACAGGACATTGCCCTGCACAAAAATGGTTTTAACCCACAAATGTCCCCGTTATCTCCAAGTTTGACACCCAAATATATTATTAGTGACAGGAAATCTTCAAGTAGCTCACTAATTCAGTTCATAATCTAAATTTAATAAGTTGCCTAAAGCTGCAAGACCTAAAAAACAAGACTGAAAATCTCAAGAAAGATTCTGTATGACTTCCCCTGAAGATTTGTAGCAAAGCCACGAGAATAGCTTTTCTTCAAGGTGTTTGGAAACCTCAGCTCCCTGCTGGATTGGAGAAGGGCAGAGGCAGAAGGAAATGAAAATCATCTGGGGAAATGTTCTAAGGCTGCTTAAGACCTTGTGGAAGCCTCTGTCTGGATTTGGGTGAAAGAAAGAGGCAAGGGCAGTTCCAGGAAATGAGTGAGATCAGAGGCAAAGATGCTGTTTGCATTTCAGCAGAAAGCTTCAGCAACCTCGAATTTCAAAACGGCTGAGAAAAGTGAAATTAGACCAAGACTGTCCCACCAGCAGCTGTGATGGTCTGAACTGGTAAAAGCTCTAAAGCACCTGAATTTGGAGGTGGATAAAAAATGATATCCAGCTCAATTTCTCATTCTCACATCTAGCCTTTAACCTCAGCACAACAAACATGTTCCTGTCCAAACTGAACAAATGAGCAAAATTCTCTCTGAATGGGGTGCAAAAGGAGAGTTGAGTCTTTTCACTTTAAAAAAAAAACCCTCTCAAATTACTGCATGACTGCAAATTACATGTAAAGGAGGCATGAACTACCTAATCAAGTGCTTTCCTGGCACCAGGAAGTCAGATGCCCAATGTCCACATGGGGTTTCTGGAAGTTTTGGCAGCTCCCACCTGTGGACCATCACTCAGGATAGAAAAAACCTACAAGGCCATCAAGGATGCCACTGATCAGCACCAACACCACCTCCAAGCTTCTACAAGCTCGTGGTTGGCTCACCAGCAGCATGTTGGCTGAAGAGAATGGGAATTACAGGTCAGATGTACAGCAATACTTTGATATACAGAGTTGAGCTGTGGCAAAAGTGCCTGTGCAGGTGGGAAGGGAGCAAGGGAGGGTTTTCTTCCTCAGCTCCCTCCATCTAGCAAAAGAAATCGTTCAATGCCAAGCAGAGTATGCTGAGGAGCAGCTGAGGGAGCTGGGGGGGCTCAGCCTGGAGAAAAGGAGGCTCAGGGAAAACCTCCTTACTCTCCACAAGTCCCTGATGGGAGGATGGAGCCGGGTGGGGGTCAGGCTGTGTTTCCAGGGAACAAGGGACAGGAACAGCCATGGCTTGAGCTGGTTTTATCCACAGCCTCAGCCACTTCAGCACAGTCACTTTTTCATGGGCAGTCAGTGGTGAGAACAGCTCCGGATCTTGCTGCACATCTCACCTTAAACATCCCCTCCACAGGCAAGACAGAGCACCAGCACCAGCAACCCATGTCTGCCAACAATGGGGAGGTCACAAACTGTCCCCAGAAAAGCTGGAAAAGCCCATCAGCCCCCATGGAATGATCCCAGCTTACACTGGGGCAGATCCAGCTTTGCTCCTGCACAAGACAGAGTAGAAAAATATGAAAGCCTTGTTCATAAATCACTGCCAGCCTGTGACGAGAGTTGTCCAAGCTGCAGGGAGATTAATTGCTCCAGTCGTGTTTCCCTCTCCAATCCCCTTCCTGCCCTCTCCAGAAGTTGAAGGATTTGGAAACCATAATCCAGCAAACGTGGCTTTTCTTTTCCTTCAACCTGCTGGTATTTCATGTGGATCAGCTGCAAAAACATTTCAACCCCCCTGCACAATCTTTCAGAAACTCATTAAGGGGGCACGAGGTCTCCTGGGGAACAAGTGCCTAATTATGGAGGCAAAGATGACCTGCAACACCATGACCAACTGTTATGTGGTGGGAACCCCTCACAAATTACTCCTGCTGATGATTTTTTTTATTTTTTTTTCTGTCTAATCACAACATGCAGCCTAAAACAGACCAGCATGTAAAAAAGTGAGTGCTGTGAAGGAGCACTAAGACTCTCTTCATCAGGGCAGGAACTCACATGGGGAATGGAGAAAATACTGGAGAGTTCATCAGTAGCAAAAATCACCCCACTATGATTATTTTTTTACTTCAAATTGCTTAATATACACCTTAACATTCTAAAACCACATCCAGTTGTTGCAATAAAAAGAGAAGGGTTGAGATTTCCCTTGTGGAAAATATTCCAGTTCCTTTTGCTGCCCTCCAGAAGGCAGCTAACCTGCCCTGAACCACCTCTGTCACTGTCTTAAAGCAATCAGTGAGAGATGAGAAACTGGAAACAGCTCAAATGCATCTCAGCAAGTGAGAGAAAATCTGATCTGGTTCAAACTGAGCCCAGGTGTACATGACAGAGCTTTGAGTGGGAACTAAGGTGAGGATTTAAATTGAAGCACTGTATATTGACATGTCACAAATGTTTGAAATTATTGTAGTTTCAGCCATTCCCAAACCAAAACAGTAACTCAGCTGTTTCCCAGTGATTTTGGCTATAAAATGCTAGACTGCCACTAGAAACATCTTCTGATGACACCACAGGTGTGAAAAGCCCAGGTCTTGGCTTGAAGCCTTGCATGAGCTGTGTTGGCATCATTCCCCCTCCTCCTGACAAAAGGAAGAGACAACAACAGCTTCTCTCCATGTAGGAAAGAGACATCAGCTCCTCAGAGTCCCAGATTTGTAAATGATGCTTCATGGGACCCCTCCATTTTCCACAGCCACGCAAAATTGCAGCTGGCAGGCAGACAAAACACGAAACCCAACAGAAAACGTGATCCTCTCGGAGGAAAATTTTACCTTCTCAGCCAAAAAAAGAGCAAGCTGTGTCCCAGAGTGCTTTGAATTTAATAAGGCTTGTTATTTTTAGCTTTTATAGATGAAAATGTCATTAAAAGCAAACATATTTCTGTGGGGAAGAAAGCTAGATTCCTTGCAGTTTGGAGTCTTTTGAGGGCCACCTCTACTTTTAAGATGATGGGTTATAATAACAATAATAAAGCTAAAGACATTGGGCAGGTTTTCCTTTCCACACAGAGTGCTGCGACATTGCTTCCAAATAGATAACAATATCATTTCCTTCCATTTAAAATCCATTTATTGCCAGCACGTAGCTGAGAACCTGGCTTTCTGCTGCCAGGATGAGCACCTGAAGTGTGGCTGAAGAGGCAGCACGTGGAATCCCAACACCAGGCAGATGGCTCTGGACCCAGCACAACAATGATCAGTTCAAATCCACATTCATAAATGGAAATTTCAGTTTTCCTAGACTGAAAACTCTGTCTCAGCAAGCAGGTCAGTTCATTTTGGGGTCAGTTTTATTTGTCCTAAGGGCTACAGGCACAGAGGATAAGTAGGAAGCTAACTTGAAATCAGTCTTCATACAAAGCTTTCATTCCTCATGAAAACATCGGTGAGCAACACAGTTTGCAGAAAAAAAGTCATCTGGTGCTTGGGTTTTCAGTTTAAAGTGCACAAAGCTGGGCTCTGACTCCATCCCTGGGCATTCAGGTTCTCTGCACCAGCCGCACTCACAATTCAGAGATGCAGCTCTTCTGTGCCAGTAGAATTCAGCCTTTCTTTACGACAGGACCTAAAGCTGGATTTAGGAACCATTCTGGGAACCACATGGTGAACGTTTTTCCTCAAATCCTTGTCAATCTGAAAAATCTTCCAACACTCCTCAAGAAATACATGTCAAAGTAGTAGTACGATGACTTTATCCATGTGGATCTTGCCACCTCCTGGCTCTCCCCAGCCCCTTGCTCTGCTAAATGTGGGTTCTCAGTACTCACAAAATGAGGAATGTGGAACTTTCTCCAGGATAAACACATCCAAGTCAGGAATCTGACTCAGCTGTAGCATTAACAAAGCCCCTCTTGGCCAGATGGGAAGGTGGACACAATCAGCATTGTTCCCTAGGTCAAGTCTGCTGCTGCACTGGTGCTGATCCCAGAATCCATCCCAGCAAGATCACTGCAGTGCCTCCAGTGAGGTGAGAGAGGAGGATGAGAGGCTCCAGCTCTGCCTTGCAAACCTCTCACTACAGGAGCTGATGCCCCACACATCCAAAATCTTCCAGATACTGCTGCCCCTCAGCCCCCCACATCACTGGGGTCACAGGGGAATCAGTCAGAGTTTAATCTACTGAAGGATTAAAGACATCACTGGGAAACCTTCAAACTTTCAGACGTTTACAGTGAGGGCTCCGTGATCTGTTTTCTCTTTGTGACCAAACTCTCCAGGATCCAAACAGGATAAAGCAAATGGGAGGGCTGGAAAGAGCAGCAGCTCCAAAAGTTTGCATTCAGCACAGAACTTGTACATCCATGTGCCCAGGGAGCATGGAAGCCTCAAGATGTTTATGGTTTTCTTCTGAAAAAGCCATGCAATGCAGTCCTGCTCAATGCGAACTCAGGAAAATATAATTTCTGACAAGGGTAGGTTCTAAACCAGAGCTTTAACACTATTAATTTTAATCTCTGCCTCTCTGGGCTGTCTTGATGAATTTATTCTAAACACCAGAACAGATTCCCAAATGGTGCCAACCTTTTCTTGGAGGCCAGTGGACCTCTGCCAACCTATGCTGATTCCATATTTGCAAGGTTCTTTAATAGGTAGAATTTATATATTTTGAGAGGTCCAAATAATAAAAAGTAGCACTGAATTAGTGGGCAGCAAAAATGGACAGTGGGCAGAGAGATTTCAAAGGCACATTCATGTGCAAGGGCCACAGCCAGAACAAAACCTTCATGCATGTGCCCACAGCTCAGGGAAACTCTCAGTGGTAGAGCTGATTTATCAGTGTCACAAGCAGATGAAAATCCAGAGGATGCTTCAAGAGACAAAACCCTCTCATGTTAGAAGGGAAACTGCCCTCAACTTCCACCTCCGATGGATCAGAGACATGATATTTTTTAGAAGTTCTGGGGTGAGTAAGGAGCAAGCTGGTTGTCAGATCAAGCAGCTCCATGTCTGTAGGATTGATGGGCAGCTGTGAAAAACCCTTCCCTCTCCACTGTGTTACCAGGCAGCCAGAAAAGGCTGAGTAAACACCCCCAGAGCACCCAGACATGCTTCTGCTGCCACTCAACTCCTTTACAAACCTCTGCCTCCACCACAGCCAAGGGAGACACAGCTCTGCTACTGGACAGTCTTTTTTTTGGCCACACAGATGTGACACAAGAAATTTCAGGCTCTAACTGCCTTGCTAAATAGCATGTAATGGGTAGAAACAGTTCAACTCACTTTTCAGTCTGCTTTCAGTGCAGATTAATTCACAAATTCTTTCTCTGAGCATTCCAGCATGTCCCAAGCTTTACTACAGGCAGAGTGAGATCAGCATTTGTTTGATATTGTTTTCCCAAAGTAAAGAAACGATTCTAGTTGCAGTCTAGCATTGTATAGCAAAAATCACTGGGAAACAGCTGAGTTACTGTTTTGGTTTGGGAAGGGAGGGAATGGCTGAAACTACAATAATTTTGAACATTTGTGGCATTTAAAGGGTGGCAATCTATTCAAAAAGGGGTCAACAATACAACAAAATAGGTCATGTCATCTTAATTGGGGCATCATAAATTTGGGGCTGTCCCCATCCTGGTAACATAGCGAGGATCTTTGTTCCCAGCATTAGGCAAAAGCCAGCAGCCTTAGCCAAAATAACTTTTCAAGAAAACTCTCATTGAATAAATCTTTCACACCAAAGGGAACATTTTTCAGTACTCTGTTTTTTAACACCATTAACTTTAACTGTCAAGCCTGACAAGTATGGAAAACTGTTTTCTTACAAAAGTTAACATAAAAAACATTTTCCATTGAAAGGAGTTTTACTCACTACACATTAACTCTCCGTTTTACCATTTAACTCTAATTGCTATTTTTCTCCATTCCAAATTTCTTTTCCTCTCCAAGAACTGGACTTTAAAGAGTCTGAGCAGCCAGACATCAGCACTTGTTTATAGAAGCTCTCTGACATGGCAATGTTGTAATGAAGTAATTATATTAAAAAGAAGGATCTGGGAATAACCATGACCTGCTAATCACATTCATTCACATGCTGCTATTCTTTTTTCCCCTACTGTTTCCAAGTGTTTGGGTGAATTCTTGAAAATATTCATGAGTTTAAAAACATTTGGTCACTTTCAGAGCTGAATCAGAACATGAATGAACAGCCACATGAGAATAAAGTCCATTAGAGGACCAGTGGGCTGTGGACACCAGCCTCAAGGGGAATTCATCTCTCCTCACTTCACCTTCTGAACATTATATTTAGTTTGGGTACCTCCTTAGCCAGTGGAAAGCATCAGTACCTCCTGGTGAGGCAGTGGAGCCTGCCTTTTCTGTGTGGATGTGCCTCTTGTCTCCAAAGAGGGGGAGGAATCAATAAGAAGCTGAGTGAATTAATCTATATCCACAATGCTTTAGAAAGCAACAAGGTTTTCAGAAAATTCACTTCACTGGGTGTGGGTTTTTTTTCCTGAAATCCTCATCTAAGCTGGTAAGAAACAAATAACACTCCTGAGCTGCTTCTAGACCAGCCTGTTTTTGTGAGCCCTCTTCTTGTGCTGCACACAGGCAGCTGAGTTGGGAGCACAATTCATGTCAGAGATCCTTGGAGTAATCAATGACAAAACCAGAGGAGACCACTGTGATTTTGACTCCTGACCCCTTGCGTAGCACAGGTCACAAGACTTCCCAGAACTGATTCCTTCTAAAATTAGAGCAGAAATTCTAGGAAAAGAAAGACGATGTAAAAATTTCCAGTGAAACAGAGAGCTTCACATTTCTCAGTGTGCTGTTGTGAGTGGTTAATTGCTCTCACTGCTGAGTGTGGTTTATGTCTAGTCTGAGTTCCTCTACCTTTGGTTTCTCTCTGCTGGGTTTTATTGCCTTTATTTGCTGGACTGAACTCAGCTTTTGCACAGTATTTATGTTTCTGTCCATCAGAGTGATCAAAACTCTCCGTCACCTCCCTCTCTGTCAGATGATGCAAAGTCTCTCCTCCAGTCTCCAGTGGGTGGATGTGCTTCCCAATCATTTAATGAGTCCTTTTGCTCAATTCTCTCCAACTGTACATGACAACATTTTCCTTGAACTGCCAAAGTCCAAATGTGAAGCTGCAGGAGGAGTCCGTTCCTCCTGGTCTCAAATATTCCTGGTTTTACACACCCAAATATGACATTTTTCTTCTCTGTCACACTCTCGCACAGGGGACTGTGCTTGCTGATGGTCTCACAGTTCCACATGTTCTTTTTCAGTGTCAGCAGTTCCCTGGACATGGCTCAGCTCTACATGGGTCCTATCCAAACATGTTGCTTGTTTTCACTTAGATTACTTATGGGGCACAAATCATTCTGCTGTGGTGATCTGTCTTTTATTTCAGTGATCTTCAGATTCTGACCTCACCACAGAGGTAGATCTGTGATAACCCCCAGGACTCCATTAGAAGTATGTCCATTCACTGATGGATTTCCATTTAAAACTGGAGAGTACAGCAGTTTCTTATCTATTTCAGTGGGGCCTAATTGGTTTTCCATCATCCCGTCCTGTATAGGAAGTTATTTGTAGCCAAAGGCAATACTTGGAAGGGACCCATTGGGTGTTCCAGGTTGGGAAAGGCCTCAGGAGGTCACCTACTCCAACCTGCAGGGTCAGCCATGAATCAGATCAGGATCCTCAAGCCTTCCTAGAAGTTTATCATATCAATACTATTACATTTATCAACACAATTTGTAATCTTCCCAGAAAAAAAAAATCTAATTAGATAAGAACTATATTCTTTAAGCCCATGTTGATTGACACTACTTGCATTAATCCCTTTAATTCTTTACTAATTACATGCTCTATCAGCAATTCCATTATTTTGTCTGAGATTAATGTCAGGCAGAAAAATCCGTAGTTCTGTGAGCCACCTTGTTTATCCCTTAAAAAATAATGGCACACAGCTAAAATTCTTCCACACAGATGTAACTTGCTGGTATTTATTAGCTCTAATTAAGAGCTGCTATACAATTCTCATTCAGTATAAAAGGTGTTTTATTGTCAAAGGACATGATCACGTAGCCTCCCTTTTCCCTTTGTAAGGAACAGAAATATTTATTGAACTCTTCAAAATTCTGTTCAATATTACTAACAACACTGTCATTTTCATGTAGCACTGAGCTATTGTAAACATGGTTATTCCACTCAAGAAAGAGAGCTGCATTTCTATGGGGATTTCATTTGGAAAGCCATATGTTGGAACCTTGTGCTGCAAATACTAAAAATGTGCTTGGAATTCCTAAAATTATACTTGAAAATATCCAGACACAAAAACAATTGCATCTAACATAGAAGAAATTCTATATTAGACCTCATTTTTGCAGATCAAGGGGAACTGATGACAGAATGTAAAAATATAGCAGCAGCTTAGGTACAAGAGACTGATTTGATTACATTTGTTATGTGCAAATAGAATAAAGTCCAAATGAGTAATGTATCTACTTGATGATTTCCAATGCCAGCTTAACAAAGCTGAAAATAATTACAAAGCAAAACAATAGAAAGAAAGAATTTGAGCAGGAATATGTGACTGATAATTGGGAACTGTTCAAGATCATTTTCCTCCCTACACAGAGGAACCACAATCCCATGGAAAAGAAAGAAGTCTGAGCTGGCAAAAAGCTTCTCTGGCTTGGAGGACAAGTAGAAAATAAATGGGAAATTCTTCTCCATAGAAAACAAGAAATGGTAATGGCAAGGAGTAGAAGTTAGCAGTAAGGAATTCCACTAAACTGAAAAGTCTTCTTCTACAATTCTTCTACAGTACTGCAGAATTTGCAATGCATTTTAAACTTCTGTAGAGTGTTGTTTTAGCTGTGCAAAGCATGTCATCCATATTAGGTAACAATTATTAGCTTCAACAGCTTTGTAAGGTGATATTAAAGGATCATTTCAGTAAGCTCAGAGGTCAGTCTATTGCCATTTTAAAGAGGAAGATGATTCATCTTAAAGATGAACTCTCCCTGGCAAACTCAAGAGGCACTGTTAAAGGTTTTGAAGATACCAGTCCTCCTGTAAACTCTGAACAGCTAGGAGTCTGTGATCTTGACACTGAATTTGGGTTTGTATCTATCCAATTTTTCCAGTTCTTTTGAGGAGAAATGAATCCCTAATAAATTAAAAGAGCATTTCTGAAAAGGGATGCATGGGTTGAAGGAAAATTAAAACACGTGGGAAAATGAGGAAATGAAAGTTTTGTCTTCTGTGTGCAGGTCACATATTCAGATCAGTAAAATCAACAAAGGTGCAGGACAATGTTCTGCCTCAGCTGGCCTCTCTGCTGGGATGCAGAGGCACAGAGGAGGTGAGAGCCTGGCAGGGACAGGACTGCAGGAAAAGGCAGAACCAAGGGAAGAGCCATCAGGAGGCTCCTCCAGGTGGATTCCTCTTGTGCTGGCTATGGCACACACTGGGTGCCTCTGTATCATTAGCAGCAGGACACTGGGATAGGATTTTGCCCAGCCAAAGACTGCAAGGCACCTTCTAGAATTAAAAAACAAAACCACCATCACTGCCCTCAGCTCTTTCCAGCTAACCTCACCCCCATGGCTGCACAAGTCCTGGGTAGCAACACACAACTCATTGCATCTTCATTGTGCCCTGCTGTTGGTCCATCCAACCCATCTCCAATTAAACAAGGGACCAAGAACAAGAGGTGTGGAGAAAATCCAAGGCTTCAGACCAAGAGCAGGCAGAGCCGTTCCCAAAACAGTGATTCCAGGCAGTATGTGAATGCTCCAAAGTCTCCCTGACCCCCACATCTGCCAGGTTTCCCCCTACAAAAATACCTCAGGACATGATTACCATGAGATGCTGATATAAAGTAAGCTGGGTTGCAGAGAAGCAGCAAAGCTCCTCGAGAATAAATGTAGTTATGAATGCCAGGAATCCATAAACAGTCCTGGAGACATGCACAGTACCCCAAGATCCAAACCAAAATGTGTAACTTCATATCTGCCCTCACTGAGTGTCTCCCAGCATCACAAGTGGGGTCTGATCCAGTTCCCAGCTGGGAGGGTCAGGAGAAAACTGTTTGGGGCAGGTTGTCCTGTCACTGGTGCTCTGCAGCCCCTTCTGCCCTGCTCATGGCACTGACTTAACCAACTCCTAAATTCTTGCCCTGAAGTGGCACCATCCAACAAAAAAAAACAGGACCCACTGAACCACAGTTGGACTAGATGATCTTAGAGGTCTTTTCCAACCTAAACAATTCTGTGATTCTCGTGAAGACCTAAATGTTCTGTGAATCTTCTGTCAGATGCTCCCCCAAATCCAAGGTGCTCCTTCACTAAGATGATGCCCAACAAAACAACCATAAGGGGGCTCAGGTTCATAAGGCTGAGTCTAGAGAGAGCAAAGACCTCGCTGTGTGTACTCCCTACAACCCAGGACACACAGGATGATCTGCTTTAACACAATGGAACAGCACAGACACAACCAGGTTTCCACCAAGCACCAGCTGCTCTCTATGCACACAGCAAACCCTCACTCACCAGAGAGAAGATTCTTCCATGGCAAAGATTCCTTTGCAAAGCAAGGTTGTTGAGGAAGGTCCTTAAGGGTTAAATTCCCTGGCTGTCTCTTCCTCTTCTCCACCCACCTCCCTCTCCCCTCCCCAGCAGAGGATCCTGGTGAAAGATCTGTGCTCTGTATTCCATATGCACCAAGAGAGACTCTGGTCTGTCCTTTTTAATAAAGGGCAATTCCTTTGCATTCTCAGATGTCCCTTAAAAACCGAACTCTGATATTTCTGCCGTATTATTATTACTACTCTGGTCTGTAGATGTCTGCAGACTGAGGAAACCCATTTGCTCTGCAGGTGTGCCCTGCTCCTGCACTGCTGAACAGTTTCTCCTTGGTAAGAAAAGCCCCTCTGGAGAAACTCGTACTTGGAGCCAATTAAGAGACCTCTTCCACCTCTGTTTTGCCAGTTTTTGTTGGCAGTGGCATCCAGCCCCTGTGGCTGCAACGCCAGTCGTTACAACGTGCCACATAAAAGTGAAACTGGGGAAACAACGTGGGGAGCCTCAGGAAAAAGGAGGTGCCGGAAACACTGCTGGCCTGACTTCTTTCCTAACCTGTGTGCCATTCTTAATGATGCACTTCATGATTCAGCTCTCACAGCATCCCAATTAACTCTGGAGAACATAAGAGGCTGTGCAGTGCTGAGATAAATTGAACTCTGGAGTTGGGCACAATCCCCAAAACAAGGAGAGGAGAAGGGTGTTCCTGGAATCTGGGGGAAGTGGAAAGTGTATACCTGGCTCCCCAGGGTGCAACTGCTCAGCAGCATTTATGACCACAGAGCCAGCTCTAGTTAACCACAGAGAACCACCTGGGATGAGAAAGAGCCATTCTGTAGAGCCTAAAGAGAAGGCTCAAGCTCTTCAGCACCTCAGCCAAAACCCTCATGGATGAAAAGACTGCATTAAACTCTCCAAATTCCTGCCTTAGAAAGTCCTTCTTGCTTTTCCAAGCAGAGTGAAGCAGAGAGGGAGTTTAGGCCCACGTTAAGTTTAAATGCAGGGCTTGGAGTCAAGGGACTTGTTTGGGTGTAGATTCACAGGTTCTTATCTCTTCAGATGTGGTAGCCTGACCTCCTGCATCCAGGTCATGCAATTACATTTTGAAAAAATCCATATTGAGCCCCTTAACTTCTCTTTGAGCTATGGAGTATTTCTGAGGAAGACATGCATTCTTGATTTGAAGAGATCAAACCATGGAGAATCCATCCCAAACCCTGATAAACTGTTCCAGAGTTTAATTACTCTCACTGTTAAAAATTTGTACCTTATTTCCAATATGAATTTTTCTGGTTTCAGTTTCCATCCGTTGGGCCTTGTCATGCCTTTGAGAGCTCAATTAAAGAACCCTCAAGCATCAGATACCATTTCCATCTGTCAGTGCTTAAACACAGAAACCTCAGTAGCTGATTCTCATGAGGTTTTTGGCAGGATCTGAACTACCAGCAGTAACTTCTCTGTCTGTCTTCAGAACTTACTTGGAAGCCAAGTAAAAATGGTGAATGAAATTGGTTTTTCATAATTAGTGATTCTTGAGAAAGCTGGGAAATATATAGGTCTGAATAGAAAATCTCAAACGAACCTTGGTTTTATCAGAATTCACACTTTTCTCCACTGAAATGTTTTACTGGAAGAGCTCAGCTTCAAAGGATGGCGTTGAAGGCTTCATTGCACCCCAGGGGCTGAGTGTGCCATGGAGCCCAGCTCCCTGTGACATTCACACTTGGGATGTGAGAGAACCAGACACGTGGTGTGGCTGAAACTGCGCAGAGTGATGGAAAAATTAAACTGCAGATCCACTGGGAGCTGGATCACAACTGAAACAATCATCTCTGCTGTGGAAATGAACCCAGAATCCCAGAATGGTTGGAGTTGGAAGGGGCCTTGAAAATCATCTCGTTCCACCCTGACACCTCCCACTGTCCCAGGCTGCTCCAAGCTCCAATGTCCAGCCTGGCCTGGGACACTTCCAGGGATCCAGGGGCAGCCACAGCTGCTCTGGGTACCCTGTGCCAGGGCCTCCTCACCCTCAAAGGGAAGGATTTCTATCTAGTATCTAATCTAAATCTCTCTTTTCATTTAAAACTGTTCCCCCTTGTCCTATCACTATGTGTCTATCACTAGCTGCTCTCTTCCATCCTAAACAGCTCTGGAAATTAACCCAAACTCATCCTGCAAGAGTGTTGGAGGGTTTTCCTTCTCCCACCTCCCTCCTTCCTCTCCCATGGAACAAGTTTTTGACAAGCAACTGGCAAAAATAATCCACATGTTAAAAAAATATTGAATGCCCTCACCCTCATGCAACAGAACAGGCACTCTCCTTGGCAACTGTCTCACAGCAAATGGTGATATTTTCTCTCTCTAAAGAACCTCAAGCATCTTTTAGACAACAAAAGCAAGTGTGGAGTGAGAGGCAGGCATGACTCATGCATCCAGGCTGCCTGAATTTGAACACATCAGCAGCCAGTGCCTGCTGCTGGGTGAACTTTAGATGGATGGTTGGGAAAGTGGGGACTCGTGATGGAGCCAGACTCACAATCTCATTTCTGGAGCTCCCACCACAGCTCCTGCATGCAAGATGTTTCTTCTTTGCTACTCCAACACACTGCTCACGAGGCAGCTGTTGGAATGAGCAATGCTTCCTGCAGAATGGCACTTACCTGCTTGAGGCAATGGTACCATATTCTGCCACTGAATTAATCTGCTCTGTGACAGGCAGAGTACTTGAATATGCCCAGAGCCCAGTGAATTTGGCTGTCTATCACCAGGGATATTTCCTCTATGCA
The DNA here is from genome assembly GCA_018697195.1 of Certhia americana. Taxonomy (NCBI): domain Eukaryota; kingdom Metazoa; phylum Chordata; class Aves; order Passeriformes; family Certhiidae; genus Certhia; species Certhia americana. The sequence goes on from CM031873.1 coordinate 2,666,276, forward strand.
AGCAGCCTCCATCACGATCAGGGAAAAAAGGAACCAAGTTTAGATGCTAGACATATATATATTTGCCAGCCTGTCAGCAAATTATGACTTCAACCTCAGCTATTACTCTCCCCACTGCTTTTCTTATTTAGCCTGAAAGCACAAGATACAATCACAAAGAACTCAGGTGAGACTATATGCAAGACTTCACAGCTGTATTGACTTGGATAAATATTGCAGCAAATACTCAAGGTGTGTTCAATTCAGCTGCAGACACTTTTTGTCATGGTAAGCGTTCAGAAAGTGAAAACAGGTTACAAAGGTCTGTTCTCTCCTACAAAACACTAAATGCTTACCTGAGGGAGACTGATTCCTGCCTCTGACATTTGCTTCTATAAGGCCAGATGCAAAATGCTGCAGGGAAGAGGCACAGGCAGGAGTTCAGAGGCATTTTGGAGGATGATCATTCATTAAGAATCCACTGCAAAACCAGAGACGTATCTGGAAGTGGAAAAGACCTCACAAGTTCCTTCACCTCTCCTCCGGCCACAACAGGACTGAGCCCAAACCTTCATCTGTCCACAGAAGGGAAATCCTGCAAAAGGCACTCCTGGGAACCAAGGGAACCCAAATGTTCTTCTGGCCCCTGGGACAGCCCAGCCCACCTTTGTCTGCTGCAAGCTGGAACATCTTGCAGAGTCAGATTCTCCAAGCCAATGGACAAAAAAATCAGACAGCAAGAGGTCAAGCTCTTTCCCCACATTCTTCAGGTCATCTGTCCCATAGATTCCCATAGATTCCTATTTTTGACCCTGTAACCTTGGACAACCTAATCTTTCTACAATCAGGAGGAAATAGTGATAGTTTTATTATATCTACCTGTCTTAGATTTATTGTACCCAGAAGGATGACTGTGTTTTCTATTAAGAAGTATCTTTATTTTACCATATCACTAAAAGAGAGAAGTATGCAGGCCCTGAAAGCTGTTCAGCCCAACCATCTCATACTTAATATTTTTCTTTGCTAAAAAAAATGGCAGGAGTTACTAAGGCCCTAAATTAGCAAAACTACCAAGTATAAATGTAGCTTAAAAATACATGCTTAATTTCCATTTAGATCATAGGAAATTACAGCCCAATCGTGGCAGGCACCTCCAGATTTTATATATACATTTATAGATATATAATTACAGGTTAGTGGAATAAGTACACCTCAAAGCACGTGCCTGAATATGTTGCTGAATCAAACCCTCCACACCAACCCTGCAGCAAAACACGACAGCATTATTGGAAACACCACTGGCAGCAAGCATGTCCACATAAAATGCAATTTTAATGCTAGGATGTGTTATCTAACCTCACCAAGGCATCAGTGGCTGCTGCATGACAAGACCTGCATTTGATCTTGCCTTTACACAGAAGGCAGGAGCACCAGCTCATAAACAAGTTAGGAAGCACATTTAACCAACAACCCACAAGTTACTTTCGACAAGCTTACCGATGTCAGCACATGCGATAAAATTAGCCCGCTGGAGTCTGTGATTTTGGCATGATTATCTGCTAATTACCTTCTGTAAGCTGAGAGGGGTGGGCCTAGCAGCTCACCGGGGGCTGCTGGCTGTCTGTCTTCCCACAAAATTTGCTCATAAGGCATCTAAAAATAACTTTATAGACAAGTCTTTCTCTGGAGGGAGAGGCAGGGCAAAACAAAAGAGCGTAGACAGCTTAACCTCTTCATGCCCAAATATCCACACGTGTAAAGGCAAGCAATACCCACAATTAGCAGAATGGAATCCTTTGGCAGCTTTACATCAAGGACCCAAGGCCTAAACCCTGCTGGTTTTCTCATTTCCTCCAAATTCAGTTTCCCACATCCCCACACCTGTATCCTCCCCCTGCCCCTATAGTATCTCACATGTTGTCGTTGCCTCTGTTCCAAGAGCTGGATGCTTACAACCCCGTGTGGAGCTTTAGGGCTCTGCTACAACATACCTGTGAGCTGAGAATCCCCTGGTTGCCTGCTCAGAGGCGACAGGGTGTCCTGTCCTGATGGCAGCAGAAAAAATGAGCAGAGGTTTGCCCAGCAGCTTTCCCATTTCCAGCCTTCTCTATCCTGCTTCTACTCCCCCCAGCATCAGCTGCTGATTTCCACCCAACTCTTAATTTTATGCACATCCATCCCAGTTCTTTTCAAAGGCTGAGAGCTCTCTCTGTCCTGGAGTACACGGGGGAAAATATGATCATGTTTATTGTCACGGGCATATGACAAGCACGTGAGCATTTTCACTGGCTCTCCGGATGGAGCAAATCTATCAGGAGACTGAAATAAGCTAAGTGGATGAAACACAAGCAAAATTTTATCCACTAAGCAATTCTATTAGGTTACAGACCAAAGAAGGTTATTGATTCAAAGAGCACAGCGTGAGGGACTAAATACTTATGAGCATCAAAATTGAGCAGTCAATTACTGCTCACAGCCAGTGACTGGAGCTTCATGTTAGGAAAGGATGTGTTGTTCCAACAGCAGTGATTTGGTGGAAAATGTGCTGTTACTGCTAAATATGATAGAGCAAATATAAAGACTAGAGACAAACGATTATACAGGGAATGTTTAAGTTCCTCAACAAACTAATTATGCTGCAGGTGAAAAGCAAGCCAGGAAGAAGCACAGAAACTCAAATGCAGGCTGTACACTGCACTGGCCTTTATACGAAGGCCAAATTCCCACTTTTTAACAGAAAATTCATAAGAGACCAAGCTTATTCACTTCTTGGTCATGTTTTTTCATTGCAAGGTCATCTCCATCTTCAGTCTGATGGATTTTTATGTCAGTCTAACTGCAGCCAGCAACATCAACTGCTGTTAGGGTTGAAGTCTCCCTGACACAGCAGGTGGGTGACATCCACAAACAATACACAGGAAAAAGCAGAATTTCAAGGAGTAAAATACTGTCAGCTTCCAAATATAAGAGCAATGACATAGAAGCAGGAGCTAAACCTCAACAAGGATCCTAAACTTTAAAAAATCCATCATACTGCCATGCAAACAAGATGCATTTCTTTAAAGGCTAAATTTTTGGAGGTTGCTGAAAAGGAAATGAAGAATTTGCACATCTTGTTCCCCTCTTCTGTCTTTTAAGCCAGAATGAAGACATGAGCCAGGCCTATTATGTATTAAACAAAAAAAAAACACTTGAAATCTCCTGATGTTTGCCCACCATTAGATTTCCATTCCTAGATAAAGATAAGCTCCAAAAAGAACTGCAGTTCTGCTGAGGGAAATGCACAATATTGCTGGCAGAATTGAAGGACCACTTCCCTTTTTCCTCAATAATCCCCCCTCTCTGTATAGCTCCTCTGTGGATAGATTAAATTATTTTTTAAAGCTAGTTTATCTTCCAATAACATCACCACAGTTTTCCACTAGAAGCAAATGCACGCAAACACGAGTTCCATGAGTTCAAGCTGATTTAACAAATCCTCCTGTTCTTCAATCCCATTATTCCTCAGCCAGGCTGGCTAACATCAGTTTTCAGAAGTCACAAGAAGTTCCCCCTCCCCACAGTGTGGGACCCACCGGGAGCTTTGTTTTCAAAGTGTGTGGTTTGTATTCTTGTAAACCCTCAAATGCTAAAAATGAATTGAGGAACTAGGACAGCTGCTGGAAGCTGTGGTGAGGTGGGAAATCAGAAGGGATTATGAAGCCATGCACCCTGCCTTTTACAGACAACATTGTATTCCACAGAGAAACTTGAAAATAATAGACTAGGATAGGATACAGCTCTAATATTTTCTCATGTAAATTGCTTCCCTTCACCCTTTTTTATTCTGTTGGCTGATGAAAAGTGTTGGCATGTGGAAATCATGCAGACCAACGCTCAATAAACCATTTTCACCCAACCTGCAGATCATCAGGCCTTAGTCTGTGATCTCAGAGACAAAAAACAGTGGGTGCTTTGTGACCTGAGCTGTTTGCAACACGAAGTGTGATAAAAAAAGAACCAGCTTCTATGATCAATATGGGATTGATATTGGGATTATTGGTACTCAGTTCTTTCCCAGCCAGCTGGTTTGGAGCAGGGGTGAGGGCTGCTCTGTGTGGAGTGTCCAGCCTGGACACTCAGAGCCACACAAAGCCAGCCTGTGTCCACCTGGACACTTTCCTGCCCAGTTCCAGACTGTGGGAATGCATTTTCCTCTCCAGAGAGGTGAGCAGGGACACAACTCATGCTATCACTTACACACATCTTGCACAGCTGGACATAACACAAATCTGCCCCAGGAGCCTGAACAGGAGTTAATTTTCTGTGCAAACATCCTACTGGGAAGGAAAACCCCTGGTGCACTTTCACCTCCAGCTCCCACAGCCCTGCAGAGCTTCCTCTTTCCACCCTGCTGCCCAGCAGGATTCCAGCAGGCACCATTTCTGTGCCATGCCCAAGAGGAGGAGAGGACAAGGCACCATCACCTTGCTGCTCTCTTGCTTGCAGGTTTTGCAGTGGCCATCACCTACCAATTCTCAAAAAAAGGCTGAAAAGCCAGGGTTGTAAAGGTTGTGGATTTGTGGGGTACAAAACCCATCAGGTCACGAGTTTTTTGAAACCATCTGTTTTCTGCCCAGTGGATGGGTGTGAGTGCTGAATCACAGACACTGCAGATTGGAAATACAACACATTTTGTTGAGAGCAAAGTGTTTAATCTGAAGGCTTGCTCAGAACCAGCCCAGGTTTAATGGAAGGGTTGCCATGATCTAGGCAGGATTCCCACACTCTTCAAGAAGCTCTAGATTTAGAGTAATGCTCTCCATCATGGGCTGGATCTTCTCACCACCCACAGTATAAAATATCCTGAGGTCTGACCAAAACCCACCAAGGACTTGCTGAAGTCCAGGACATCACCTGAGGCTGCCCATGAAGCCCATGCCCATACCTAAGACTGCCAGGTAGTCACTGAAACTGAATTTGTCACAGCCACTGATGCCTTAACCTTTAGCTTTCATATTTTCCAGACTCTGCCCTGCTCTGGGGTGTGACTCTGAACTCCACAGAAAGTGTCAGCGAGCTCTGCTCACAGCTCAGGCACACACAACAATCCTTCCCCAGCCCCACAACCAAGGACACCAAAGCTGCAGCCTCAGCCCCAAAAAGTGCAACCAGCAGAGAAGTGAGGAGAGCAAGCTGGCAGGGTGGGACTGCAGAACCTGGAGCTGGAATTGCACAATGAAGGCCAAGGTGGAAATGGACCCAAAGTGATCAAGGGTGAAACTCCTGATTCGGCTCCACCTTGGCTCCATCTTGGGTGCAGCCCTGGCCGGGCTCTTACCCTGCCCAAGGTGAATCCTTTGAAGGGCTTTTAATAAATCCCTGCTTTATTCCTTTAACTCTGTCCAGACTCTGCTCCTGGGAGCCTCTCCAGGCATTACACTGCTGTTACCATCAGAAAGGTCACTCTCCCCGAGAACTTCCAAGGCTCAAGACTAATTTTTCATCATAAATACTTTATACACATGTTCAGAATACATCAAATTAAATAGAAAACAAATACTTAAGGAACTCTGTAAAGATTCTTCTCATGGGAGAGTGGGAGATGACCATAAAGGAGACAACCTGTACAGTCCTTCATTAACCCCCTAATATGGTTCTGGGTCCCAGCTGGTTTGTACCACCCCTCTCCACACAAGCACATGTTTCCTGCCACAGCCTGGCTGAGCACAATGTGCATGACACATCCTGTCATCACCAAAGCATTCCTCATCCACATGGCATTTCAGGAGTCTGCAACATGCCAAGTCAATTGTCCTCCTGCAGGTAATTTCACAGCGTCTAGACCAGGGACTGCACTTGATTTTCTCCACCCATCAACATCCAGAGTCCTTCTTCCTTCAAAACAAGTGCTTCATTTTATTTAAAAAGACAAAATCAACCTACTGATGGTTTGGTACCAATTCCACAGAAAAATCCACTACGTGTATAAATTTATATTTCCATTAATCAATACTTACTCATAGACGAGAGGAAGGAGCAGCTGACTGGGCACATATGTTTAGCATCAGTTCATGACTATAAGCTAAATATACCTCCCATGGCTCCCAAAACCTCAAACAAAGAGCTGCTGTTCTCTTGAGATGCACAGCCAAGGTCAGGTAAAGGTTATGAGTTATCCCTATCTCAAGGTTACTTACACAGAACATAAACTCCAGGATCAGGTTGCAGAGTCAGCAGCAATTGCTCACTCAAAGTCAATCACCTTCAGCAGAGACCAAGCAAAAGCAGAGGCCTTTGGGCCTGCCCAGCTTCCAGGAGTGAACTTTGCTGTTATCAGCTTTCCTTCTCCAGGGAGCCTCCTTAGATGTCAGGGCTCCTACAGCCAGCCCCGTGCAGCAGACCCCAAATAGCATCACTGTTTACATTCTTTGGCATATTTTGGAGCAACTTCAGATTCAGCAGAGCAGGAGAAGTGAGGTGAGGTCAGGATGAGAGGTGTCAGAGTACTGTGTGAGGCTCTAAGTGCCCAGACATGGAGCAAGCTTTTATTTCACCCCACTGTCCAAGGGTGTTGTGGGGCACAAGGACCATGGTCCACAGGACTGCTCTGGTGCACTCCCATTTCAAAACCAGCAACCACAAGCTGTGCTCAGCTCATCCTTCACCCTGAAGGTTTGCTGATGATGTTGTCTTTCTGAAGGACAGCCAGGAAGCCCAATAGACCAAACTGTCCTTGATTTTCATGTGTATTTAAGAGAATACCTAGCCTAATAATCAGCTAGGATAAAAGGATAAAAGACATGAACCACTGCTATGCCTTAAATCTGGGCACTCAGTAAGGCAAATACTGAGATTTCAACTTGCAAGTCTATTTTTCAAATACAAGCCTTCCCCTTAGGAAAATCCTCCAAGATCTTCCTTGCTTTAAAGGCATTCCTTCTGAATGCACTGTCCAGATTCACAGTTCAAGCATCTGATGGGCTGCTCAGAGTTTTGAAGATGATAATCTATCTTAAAACTGAAGAGCCAAACTGCTCACACCCTCACATTTGGAAGAAGCCCCATTCCCATCTGCCTGCAGACTGCTCTTAGCAACACAAAGTCCTGATGAACTCCTAGCCTGCCTCACAGGAGAATTTCAAGGCTCAGGTCTGAATTATCTGGAAAGTGCTTTGAAACTCTTCTATAAAAGCTTTAAATAAATACCAAGGATTGCTGTATTCCTGGCACAGATTCCCCAGAGAGGTTGTGGGTGTCCTGGGAACAGCCAAGACCAGGTTGCACAAGAGTCTGAGCAAGCTAAAGGTGTCCCTGCTCATTGCAAGGGGACAGGAATGAGATGATCCTTAAGGACTCTTCCAACACAGCTTAAATATGTGATTCCATGGTATTTTCCCTCTGCTTTCAGCCAGGCTGTGGGACTCTCCACACCCCACATTTTCCCTGTCAAAGACAGAAACCTTTTCTCCCTTACTAGATTACTCCAACTTCGTCATTTAAACAAACACTCACCAGCTTTCATGTGGTTGTAGGACCTGCTCAACAACATCCCTGCTGCTCCAGGCAGCCTCCAGCACCCCCAGCTGTCCCTGGCTCCCTTCCAATGTCAGGAGCAGAGAAGGGGAACAGCTCCTGCTAATGCAGTGATTCATCCTGCATCCTGCATCCTGCATCCTGCATGGAAAACCAAAGCTTGGAGCCCCTGCACCCAATCCTGCACCTGCCAAAGGCTTTGTGCCCCTGGCCTGAGGAGCACAAGGCTGGAGGAGCCTTCACCTGCTCCATGTTCTGCATTTCCCTTTCATTCTGTCCCCCCTCTTTATACAGTGGTAGGTGGGAAAACAGAAGAACAATCTCACATTGACATCAGAAGCCATCAATCATCTGCCAAAACCAGATGAATAATAGAACAAAAAGGAGAAAGAGAGAGAGAAAAGGGTCAAGGCTGGTCCTTCACTATGAAAATGCCTGTCCTGGTGAAATATACTGTAAATTACTCTGAGACAAGGGAATTTGGAGCCAGCAGGATCTCCAAAGCTCACTTAATACCAACTCCAGAAACATTACACTAATGGATTTTTAAATATGATTTACAGGACGCTCTATCTGGGAGCATCGAGTGGATGGAGGAAAATGAAGAGCTGACCTGGCATGAGTGATGTGCTTTGGCAAGGCAGGTGCTGCCTCCCTGCTGCAGGAGGAAAAGTTGGGTGGCAAAGGAAGAGAAGAATTTTGAGGGCAGCACAGCTCAAAGGTGGGTGGTCACCCCTGCATTTTGGAAATGCCACTCAGAGCACCCAATTTGCAAATCAGAGCAGTGGGGATTTAGGCACACACTTGCCCATCCACAAACACAGTTTGAATATTTGGAAACCTGCACCCCATAGAGTTTTAATGACCTGGACCCCACACATAGCCTAACTTGCAGGGACAAAGTCCTAAATTTCTTTTGGGGTGTATGACATTGAGCCACAGACACCTCTATGCAGGGATGCAATTGTGCACGTGCTTCTGTGCTCCCTGAAAAAAGACACCCTGCTTTTCTCCAGGACAAAACCTCCTAAAGGCATTAAACATCTCTATCAGGATGAATCTCAAGTGGTTCAAAGGGGGAAGACAAAGCCCATCCACAGACCCCTTTGAAAATGCCTCATCATAGGTGGAATCCCCTCCCAGGGATGGAGGAAAATCCCCTCCCAGCAGCACAAGGTGTTCCTTCATCAGCATTGCAGAGATTTTTGGATGGAGAGCAAACAAGCTGCTCTACACAACAAGAGCCCAGCCCTTGGTGGTGCAGGACTTGTCAGCAGAGCAGTGCAGAGTGAGGGTGTCCAGCCCTCTGTCCCCCCATGCCAAGGACAAACCAGTGGCTCTGACTGGGGAGTGACAGACCCAGCAAAGCACTTGAGCAGACACTTCAGTTTCAGGATGTTGGGAACTGCCCCCCAGCCAGCAAAGCACTTACATCTGGAAGGGAGAGGAGACTGGCAAGGGTTTGGAATTAAACACTGACAAACATGGCCAGGATGCTGTCATTCCAGTAATTTTCACCTGTTCAGGTTTCTTTCTTAAAGAGTTCTTTTTTAGTTAAAATGTCCTTCTAGAGAGAAAATAAACACTTGCTCAGCTTCATGCTCTGTTTCTAATCTGGGTCGATTAAGAGGGTAACCAAATAAAACAAACACAAATAACACGTCTATAACAATCTCCTATAGCATCATCATGTGATTCTGACAATGTATTTCAAATTATTAACAACTCTTAGCAGCTTTATTCATCATCATCTTCGGTGTCAAGATACTTCAAGAGTCAAGCAAGCTTTTAATGAGCTCTCAGACTGAAAGAGGAAAGGAAATATATATCCAGTGCATAGTGCTTTAATGATCACCTAATTCCTTTTATTGTATCTCCTGTTATGATTTATGAATTAGGCAGAAAGAGCAGAGACATTTAAAAAACACTCATGTACACAATATCCAGAATAAGACAAACTTGCATTTATACAGATTGACTATGTATGTCTGGATTTTATATATAACATTGGAGATTCGTGCTGACGTTTGTTTTTCCCTATAAGCCCGAGATGTTCTCACTGCACAAGTCGCCGTGTAATTATGGATTTGTCATATTGATTTAAACTCCTCCAGCCCATGGGCCCGCCTGTTCGCCTTTGTGTTTTACACCAACACAAAGAAAACAGCTCAGAAAGGTGGTTCCTTGGCTCCAGGGGTATTAATGAGCTGTTCCTTACAGGCTCTGCCTCTCTCCTTCCCTGACCTCAGCTCACACCCCCCAGTGAAATGATTTCCATCTGTTGGCAGCACAGGGGACAAGAGGTGCAGGACGTTTCACAAATGCAGATGACCCCCTCGACCCTCTCAGTGTAAGCACTTAAAACTTGGTCTCACTTTTTATTTACCCTGCAGTCATAGCCCATGAATAAAAGGGAACAATTTCCTTTCTGCAGCAATGACTGCCCGTGGATATTCCCTGCAGATGCCTGTTGCAGGGTTTGAGGAGTGATTGGTGATTCCTCAGTGTCCTTCTGGAGACCCTACCCTGGAGCTGCAGTGCGGCACCACGCTGGGCTCTGTGCAATGCCAGGGCTCAGGAATCCATCACAGGGAATAAAACAAAGAGCCAAAGCCTCAGCTCGACACACATCTAGCAGAAAATCTCTCCTTGGTAAAGAATCACAGAGAGAGAAGCTTTGTGCTGGAATACAGGGAGTGGATGTGCGGGGTCACACCTTGCAGGGCAGGGAGGAGCCCAGGGGTGTGAGTGCTGCAGGCAGCACGCCTCAAGAAAGCTGATTCCTTGACAAGGAAACCTGCCCCTGTGTCCTCCTGGTTGGGGAGAGAAACAGCAGGGGAATGAACACCCCCAGGATATCTCTGGAGAGACCTTCCCCAACAAATTGTGTCTCTCAAAAGCTACAGACAAACCAAGCATGCCCAGCATGGGCACAAGCTCCCTGAGCCACTCACATCCTGTGTAACCCCAGCTTTGACGTGGGGACAGGGTGTAATCTCTTCCCAGCAGGGGTGACACAAAACATCTGAAAATCCTAATGAACACTGAAAATTCTAATGAATCTTTGGGTGGACGAAGAGACCTCCAAACTTTGATCCTTTTCATCACTGTATTTCAAAACAAGGCGCTCCTTAAGAAGGTTAAGGAAGCAACAATAAAGACTTTTTAGTGTGCATACATGATCATTCCATACTGTATCTTGTTTTGGATGTTCCCTCTCCTGGACTGGCAGTGCTCACAAGGGGTAGGAAGAGGATCAGGGGCTCCAAGCCCAGCAGCAGCCCCAAGGTCTCAGCAGCAGCTGCTGAGGGGCCATGCAAAGAGAAACAAAACAAATTGCACACACAGCAGCTGCCCCACTGCTCCTTCCCCTCCCTTTGAGCCCTCACTTCTGTTCCTGTCCCCTCCTGGCTATTTCCACAGCCATTCCAGCCATCCTGGAATGAACACAAACATGAAACTGCCATTTTGGAACACAACCATGAGCACATCCAGCCCTGGGCTGTATGGCAGTAACACAAACCTTGGGCAGTGGCCCTGGCCTCCTGAGCTGCTGAAACCATGACCATCACAACCCGCACTTTGGAAGGACTTTGGTCACCAAACATTTGGTCTCCAGAGGTCGGTCAGCTCAGTTGTTGCCTAATAACAAAAGGGAAAAAACCTCGCAACAAAGTGGTAAGATTAAAAAATCAATTCTTCAATGAAAGCTTTCAGGTGCACAAGATACAGCATTGCACACACATAATACAGGATTTCTGTAATTTTTATAAGGTTAATTAATTAGTATATCTAGCTAGTACATCCAATAGGAAATCAGTTATCCCAGTAAGCCTTGGAGCTGGTCCAGGGGCTACTTTGCCCTATTTATTTGTTATGTTCCAGTGGAAAGTAAAATGTTCTTGTCAGGAACTCTCTTCATGAGAATAAGACTAAACAGAATTTCAAGCATGTGTTAGTAAGTGTTTGTTAAACTGTGAGAGAGGGCAGCAAAAATACCAGAAGGCACACAAATATATTAAAAAACAAAATCTACAAGACTACAAATATATGAAAAATATACAAAAAGATAAAATACCTTTAGGCATCACAGTCCTTTGTTATAAGATTACATGCTACAGACCTGGGTATGCAGAGTGAGCAGGTGGACACAGCAGTCAAGAAAACCAACAAAACCTATTTCTACAACAGAATCCCAGAATTTGGGTTGGGTTGGAAGAAACCTTAAAACTCATCTCATTCCAGCCTGCTGCTGCCATGGGCAGGGACACCTTCCACCAAAATATTTTAGGAAGACTACTATTTGCCACTACTTTTCTAAGGGAGTTTATCCTTTCAGCTCCAATATTAATTCCCCAGCTAGAAATACTGCTGAGCAATTTCACTAACAAACCCTTTTTCATGTCACTGGAGTACTTGTTGACCAGCTCCCACCAGCTGCTGTCAGAGGGACACAAAACCCTCCTGATGACCACAGGGACTGGAATCCCTCCAGGGTAGATTGTGGTGATTCTCCCCAAGGGAAGTCTGATGTCAGCTTGCAGATGATAAATGAAATTGCCTCTGGTCCCAAACATCCAACAAATTGAACCCAGTTTTTTACATTATTACATCTCTATAAGCTACAACTCTGTCACGTTTTCCCAACAGCTTGGACATAACAGCAAATGTCCTTTCGTCTTTACCTTCCAACTGCCAGCTCCAACAAAACAGTCTAGAATGGTTTGTTCCTTTCCCACCAAGCACTATAATTCCTCCAAAATTCAGTCCAGCACCTTCAAAAGTGCAGTTGTACTCTTCTTATCAGGAAAAACCTGCCCACCACTAAAATTCGTTATAGCTTCAAGCCTAAAGGAATATTTTGAAGTGTTTTATGTGGGTCATTTTTATCTGTGCCTTGCTCTCGTACCTGGCAGTGAAGGAGATGTTTCCCACTACTTCCATTTCTTCTGTTTTATCAGGTTTTTTTTCACAGCTCTCAGAATCCTCACTGCAATTATTCTCTGAAAGAAGCAAAAAGTAAATAAAAATATGGACTTTGCTGAGAGTGCAGGAATCAAATACAACCTGAAACACCCCTGAAGAAATATGTGCATCTAGAAAACCCACCCCAAAATGGAGCTCTCTGAGACAGACACGTCAGCTGGACGGAGTTTGGACATGATCCCTTGGAAAGCACCAAGGAAAATCAGTAGGACTGTTCAAAGCCATCAGTTATACTGGCATTGCTCTCAAGTGAAAAATCTGGAAAGATATATTGATGCCTGGTAATCAGCCAATTCAATGAAATTCTGTTCAAGAGAAGAGGCACACAAAGTATTGTAACTATCACAGCCTCCTTCTGATGGTCAAGCATAACTCAAGACATGTGAAGTAAATGATAGAAGCAAAATTAATGCCACCATCAGCTGGTTCCTGAGATGAAAAAGACACCTATGGGGAAATTAAAACCATCCTTCACATCACTGACAAAACAGAGTTTCAGCAGTCATTGGTTGGGCTTTTTACAGACTGCTCAAAACATCCAATACATCCCCCTCTGTCATTAGATAAAGGAACTCCAGAGCATCTCACCAAATTCACTGATTTTATCATAAACAGAACCCATCCCCAGGAAGAGCAGCAGTGAACAAGGTTTGTACTGGGGAGAAGTGACACACACATTCTGCCATCAAGCCTCTGCAGTGTGTACAGCAAATTTATCCTACAACAACCCTGGATAAAGTGGAAGCAGCTGGTGATTGCCCTGGCAGACACCTATTAACCTACATCATACACAACAATGACAGCCATAGCTCATTGCTGCAACCCTCAGGAGTACCAGTGTTAGTGTCCAAAAATAAAAAAAGAGAGAGAAGAAAAAAGGCTATTGATGAGTATGGGCTACCCTCAAGCAGGGTGAAAACAGGTGTGTGTGCATGTGGATGCAAGCTGTCAAGATATTAAAGGAACTGATGACTTCGATTTTATGAGACTACAGACATCAGACCAAAGAGGCAGTTCCCAAAAAATCCAGAGATCATTAGGAACAGCTTCCATAGCTGTGGCCTCCCTGCTGAAAACGTGAAATAACTGTGGAGTCTCAAAATATTTAAGGGTTTGATGAAAAGTTTAATTTTTCCCTTAGCAATTTATGGATATGAATCATGGGGAAAGAATGCTGCTGACGGGGAGAAAAAACTGAAGCCTTAGTGATGTGGTCCTGACATATCTTTTAGCTTGAAAGGAAGATGAATGCTGATGCTAGAAATATTACTGGAGAACAAGCAGACTCTGCTGTCAGAAATCAATAGATACAGACTTATGTACTTTGGTCACATCAGACACTGAGATGAAAATAAACCTCAAGAAAGTAATTACAGGGGGGAAAGCAGAGGATCCCTGCAGAGGAAAATGAGGAGTGGGAAGATGGAGGGGACATTGCTACAAGGGATGTCCACTCATGGAGAGAAGGACTTTGCTTTGCTCAGAGTGCAGCAATGAGACAACCAGAAAAGAGACAGGAGTGGCTGGAAGGGGTAGGAAGGCAGAGCAGAGAGAGCAAGCAAGCAAGAAAGGTGAGAAAAGGAAAGGCCGCAATACAATCTGTGGCCACTTAAAGCAAGATTTTTGATCCTTATATTATGTAATTTTTTTTTTTAACCCTTTCCAGAGGACCATCATAACCCTTTCTTTTCCATAACTTTGCAAGAAAGGCGTGGGGGAAGCAAAACAAAAGTTTTAATTTTCTATGAGTGGCCCTTTCCCATACCCCCCCTACCCTAGCATTACCAGCACAAGGTCTGTGTGCTGTAGAACTGATCAAACTGTCCAGACCTGGACTGGCCTTCAAAGAAATTCTTCAGGACCCTCTACCCCATGCACAGGCAGGGAGCAACAACACAGAGTTACACCCCTGGAGCTCTGCACTCCAAAACCTGAAATGAAAAAGCCAGGACAAATCTTCATCTTACTAGAGAGAGCAGTTTTTACGTGCTTGTTTGTGTCTGTGTGCACAGACCCACCTGTGATGCACGACTTGTGCACACTTGGAGTGACACGGGGCACCCAAAGTTGTCTCCAAGGCAAGCCAGTTCCTCCTGCTTTTCTTCCCATCCCTTCCCCTGCCTTCACAGTGCAGGTCTCTCCACCTTCCTTTGAACCCAGCCCTGATTTTTCCCAGTTCAGCAGTCTCCCACATTGTGCGTGGCTGTGGGGATGGAGCAGATCCTGGGCACGGGGATCTGCAGTGGGGCTGTCACAAAACCACGCCGGCACAACAGGGAGCAGCTCCTCATGTATTTGCAGAGATGAAATCTCTGACACAGGCTCATAAAACTGTGATTTAAAAGCGTGGTCAACAGCACAAGTGGCAGGGAGGGGCACCTAATCCATCTGAGGCAACTGCAACTTTGAGAAGCTGCTGCTTGGAAAGGAAAAGGAGACCATGAACCCAAACTTCATTTCCAGATCTCTGCTGCTTCCAGACCCCTGCTAGGACCAGCTTCGTGGGAGGCATCAAGTACCCACTTGCCTGAAATCCACCCTCTGTTGGGAAGCTCTGAAGTGCCAAAATATTTTGACAAGAATCCAAATCCTTTTCACAATGAAAGGAAAACAAGAAGCAATTTGCAAGGCTGAGAGTGTGGAATTAGGAGATGCATGCACAGAACACACACCTCAGGTTGACTGAGCTGGTATATCTCATGCAGAAGGTGATTTCTGGAGCTCCCCTGGGAAGCTGGAGATTTTTGATAAGACTGTGTCTGAACCACATTTTTAATGTCAGCTACTCATTCCAGACAAGTCTGAAGAAGTTAACTCTAAAATTCATGTAGCTGAGGTCCATTTTGCTCTTTCCAAATATTTAGGGATGAGCTTTGCAACCAGCAAGAATAGCTCTAAGCACTGATAACTTCTCCAAGGTACACAGCTGAGCCCTAACACTGTTCCTCTGCACACAACCCAAACAGAACCATCTCCCTGGGCTTCTGTTCAGTTCTGCACGCTACTTCACCCATGAAAACCATCCTGAAATGGTACTCACAATCTAATCAAACAGCAGATAATGCTTCAGACTTCACTGGGATTAATTCCCATTTCTCCTGGCTAGAGTGTATGCAAATAACGCCAGTTTCTTAAATCAAGAAAATAATTCAAGGTAAGACTGAGCCAAGTCCCAAGCCAGCAGGTCAGGGAGGGGATCCCTGTTTCCACAGGGCCTTTGATCTTTGCTGCTTGACCTTGCTTCTGGCAACTTTGGGAGGTCAGGGAAATTGTTTGGGGAGCCCCACAGCCTATTGATTGCTTCACAAGGGGCAGGCCATGGGCATTGTCATGATAATGTCAGACCCCCGAAGGCTTGTTAGGTGTTCCTCCCCTCTGAGATGTGCACAGGCGAGGGCACACCTGGCTCCTTTGGAGGCCAACAATCTGCCAATCAGTTCCACCCCGTGAAAACCAAGGTGAATGTGAGGAGACCTCGCCACCTGTATTATAATCTGCAGCTGTATTGAAATTTTCCTGGCAGAACTGAAATTTTAATGTTTAATTTACTTGAACTAATGTGTCACAAAATTCCCATCTACACTGAAAATTCTAATGAATCTTTGGGTGGACGAAGAGACCTCCAAACTTTGATCCTTTTCATCACTGTATTACAAAACAAGGAGCTCCTTAAGAAGGTTAAGGAAGCAATAATAAAGACTTTTTAGTGTGCATACATGATCATTCCATACTGATGCACTTCAGCTTTAATAATATTGTATTAAATTTTATTGTAACCTCGCTGACATTTACTGCAAGGGAAAGTGCGTAAGCTTAACAGCCTTATAAAATACAGCCCAGTAATGTACCTATAAAGCATAATATTTCTATACAAATGATGAGCTATTGCAATTGCATCCAATTTAGTGGCTCGTTATTAACGAGAGCAATCACCTTCTCAGTCACATGCTCTGAAACACAGCCTGCTGTGTCGGTGCCATTCCACATTTTACAAGGCAGCTGCTCCAATTTCACCCAGCAGCACAATGCTCTGACAGTGGAAATTCTCTCCTCGTTATGAATTAGCTGCACAAGGCACCTGGTGATGGAGAGGTGAGTCCTCATGCACATCACCATGACTCGAGTTTATCCAGAGGAGGGAAACTGGTTTGCACTACCTGAGATCAGGCTCATTTAAGCTGATGTGCCTCCCTCCACTCCCAAACATAGCCTTGCACTGAAAACCTCTTCTGGTACCAAATATTGGACTTCGATGGGATTTAAGCTGGGCTTTTGTGGAATTTAATATCTCCTTTCACAAAAGCACATCTGAAAGTCCCTGCATCCAAAACCACTTGTTCCTACAAGCCCTTAAAACTCTCCAGTGAGCTCTCTGTGACCTGTTCCTTTTCTAACAGGAGTTCCCAGGCATTCCCAGACCATTCTGATGGGCCAAGGACCTGCTGAGATCCAGAGACCTGGCAAAAAAATAGCTTAACTCTCCTTATAATCCCGAAAGAGGTCTCCTGTGGAAGTCCTCTGGATCTTTCCCAAAGGCTCTGGGGAAAAGGTGGTGCTAGAAGTCAGAACAGTTGTTCTTTTTAAAGAAAAGATGGACAAGGATACAGATTTCAGCACAAGCAATAGGCTCAGTTTCCACCTCCAATAAGCATAACTTGTCTTTTCTTCAACAACCCTTTGAAAGCTGAGCAAAACTTGATGCTTTCGCTGTCAACCTGCAGATTTGCATCATTCAAAGACCAGATCCTGGAGGGCAAAACTTTAAAACAGACAGGAAGGGAACTCATCCACACCTAATACAACCACGAGCTTCATGACTGTGGATTCTACATCTCCTTCAGCTGCACTGAGACAAAGCCCAAATAAAAGGCAATAAGACAAGATCCTACAAGATGTGAGGGGTGGCCCTGGCATGACCCAGGTTCAGAATGTCTGAGGACCTCTACCACATGGGAAAATCCCAGTGCATTGAAGCCCTCAAGAGCAGCTGGGGATTTTCTGAGCTGTCAAGGTGACACAGCCTCAAAGCCATCAGTTGCTGCTCAGCAGGATGAGACAAACACAGCTGGTACCTGGGAGAGATTAATTCAAGGAGTCATCTTGGCTGGAAGACAGGCAAAGATTTGGAGACACTGTGTATGTGGTGTAAAGAAAATAAGTAGTTCATTTTCTTCGAGCATTAAGCTGTAATGGCTGTCAAGGGGGATTACTGATATTGTTATGCCAGTGTCAGCACATGTTGTAGAGCAGCTATACTTTGAATTTCCATACTTGCTTAATTTAATGTTCAGATAATCTGGCAAATGAAAGACGAGCCTCAAAGACTCTTCTCCCCCCCCCCCCCCCCCCCCCCCCCTTTTAAAAAAAAAAAAATCATTCTATTAAGAATGTTAAATTCTTGGGAGCAAGAGCTGGCATACATGGAGGGCACATACTAATCTCATTTATGCTGAGATTTGCTTTCTGTTAAGCAACAGAAAAACAGCTAATCAAGCATAATTCAATAATACATCATCTGCAGATGCAAAGACTCAGAAGATTGGTATGGAGCTTTGCCCATTTACATGAACTGATGATCTAGGCCAGGTGCAATTAATTGCACATGGGGTGTAGGTGCACACCTCAGAACCTCCTCTGATGGCTCCTTCTCAGCTTTGGGCTCACTGGAATCTGGGACAGCTGCCAGCACATTGATGCCTTAGGTTTTAGCTGTTATATTTTTTAGATTCTGTGCTGTTTGAGTGAGCAGTTTTAGGTTTCATATTCAGTGCTACTCAGCTCTCTTCACAGAGTAAATAGACAAAACAATTCCTTCTCTAGTTTGATACCAAGGACAAATTTCAGACCCAAGAACAAAACCAATGGTGAAGTGAAAAGGAAAAACAAGGAGGATGGAGCTTCATAACCTGGAGCTGTGGTTGGACAATTGATTCTGATATGCTGATGGACCAGAACTTATCAAAGTGTGAGACTTCGTGATAGGGTGTCCATTTTTTGCCCATTTTGGGTTCATCCTGGGTGTAGCCCAGCTGGACTCTTGTGCTGCTCAGGTGTGCCCATTGAGGCCTTTTAATAAATCCCTGCTTTATGCTTTTGCTCTGTTTGGTCTCTGTCCCAGATAAGCCTCCAGAAGGCATCAACATGACTGAATAGGATCTGTGCTTCTCCCCATGTGTCACTGGGCTGCGGCAGCCAAGAGAGCCCAGTTCCCTGGGCAGGAAGCACTGGCCCAGTTGCCACTGTCCCCACTGCCCAATGCCACCAGAGGCACTCATTGCTTGAGGAAAACATCAGATGGAATCTGTGATCAACTGGTGACACTGGCATGTCCTCTGAGCATTTCCAGCTTTATGCTTCTTGCAGAAAACCACAGAAGGCAAAGCATGTCCTGCTCAGCCACTGCTGGGTGGCTCAGTGTGCCTTTCCCCATTTCCATGCTTGCAGCCTCCACCCAGCAGGAGCTCAGAGGTGACCCACCCACTCCTGACATGGGGTATACCACGAGGGGAAAGGACCCCTGTGTCAGCATCCCAGGCACCCTGCAAACAGAGCAACATGCTGGCCCTGCACCCTGGAGCTGCTGCCAACACCCCACGAGGCAGCCCTGAGTCCCAATTCTGCTGCAGATGAAACTGGGGCCACATCTCACACCCACGGCAAATCTTGCACCATGCCATACTCCTTGGAGTTGTCTGGAGGAAGCAATTTTGTGTTCTGGGGCAATTTTGATGCTCCTTTTCTTTGTTTCATTCAGATTCAAGCAAAAATGGAAAGTGTTTGAAATTCCCTAGCCAGCAGAACAGAGTTGTAGTGCAGGGAGAGTTGCTGGGTATTGGAGACAGACTCCTGGAGCCCTGGGCTCCCTGTCAGAGACACTGTGCCAAGAACTGACAAAGAGGTTCCTTCAAACCTCTGAAATCAAAAACATCCTCACTAAACAGTTTGTTTGGCAAGCTGGCAAATTCTATCCTCTAAATACTTTATTCAGTGTTAACTATTATGCAACTTCATAGATCACAGTGTCACACAATAGGGCAAAAGCCTCATATTTCAGGCTAACTTACAAGAGTCCAGGTTACATCTCTTTCCAATGCTTCCTCTGACTAATATCTGATATACAAGGAAAAAAAACATTTTGGGAGGTTGAAGGTTTTGGAATGTGAAACCTAGCAGTATGAATAGACAGGAGTAGCAGAGGGAGTGCTGTTCATGAGAGCCGCAGGCAGACACACCAATTGAAACCCACACAAACAGCAGAGAGGCCAACAGATATTTCTCTTTGTTCTCCATCCCCTGTTTTGTTGTTAAGGCTCTATGCTAATTTCCATGGAATTGCTACAGCACATTTGTAAACACACATGAAAACACAGCCAGCTCTGCAGTCACTGCTGTCTTGGACTATTAAGTACAATATTTAGCTCAGCCAGATGCCACCAGAAGTTCGCCAAGGCCATAAAACAAGCTTGATCACATATTTTCAAAAATGAGGCCATGAAGCCATTCTGGAAGAGTTTACATGTGTGTTTGTGTATTTGTTTCCTTCCATCTGGCAAATTCCCTCCCAAGGCAGTGAGATGAAGCCCAAGGGAGGAAGTGTTTGTGCTCAGTCACCTCTCAGCAACACCCTTCTGAAAGGGGATTGCCATGAGGCCCCCTTAGCCCCAGCACAGACTGCTGCTAATGGCACAGAGGATTCCACAAGAATGCTGTTGCTGCTTTTGATGGCCCACAAGGGGAAACATGACCCTCTGCTCTCTGCTGGGTGCACAGCTCAAGGGTAGCTGGCTCCAGAGCACTGTGGAGGCAGCTCTGCAGGTTTCCAAGGTGCTACAACCCCCCATGCCCAGACACAGAAAATTTCAAGCCTTTCTTTACTCTTAAGGCAGTTTGAAGGGGCTCTGCAGAGGAGAGATTACTCCAGGAGTTCCATCCTCACAAAATCTGCACACAGGCAGACTGAGGACCTCAGTAAGGGGCCTGATGGGGTGGAGCCATTACCTGGGCAGAGCTCAAGGTTGAGGACAACAGAAAGACATCACTGAATTCTCTTCTCTCTGCAGCTGCTTTGAGGCTCTGGACACCTTCAGCCCTGTGCTGTTGCTTTCCCTGTTGAACTGAATCCAAGAGCTTGCACCATCTTTTAAATGAGAGATGATGCAGAGCTTGCATCATCACAGCAAAACAGGGCAGGAACAGGAAAGCAAAGGACATGAAATTATTAAATCTCTCAAACTCCTGCCCTACAGCATATTTAATTATAATCTGGTGCAGAAACTGTTGCAAAGACCAGAAATATGGAAGGCACAGGAGGCACCCAAGAACAGCTCTCCCAGGAGCAGCCAGCTGGGCACACTCAAATCCATGTAACAACTCAGAAATGGACACTGGGCACAGACAATAAAAAAACCACAGCAGAGAGGTGTGAAACCATCACCCTTCCAAGGAAAAAATCCTCAGCCCCATAACCTAAACCCAGCCCTGGCTCTGCTGTCCCCATCCCCTCCAGCACTGACTGCAGTAATGCTCACTGACTGCACAACTCCTGCCCAGGATTTTGTCCTTGCATCTCACCCACAGGAAATTTTACTTGGTTCCACAAAGGTTTAATGCAATTATTTTGCAAATCAAGCACCTCCAAGTAGCACAAGCCCCTGCTGCAGCCTCATGTGATTTAACCTCGTGCTGCCCCTGTACCCCACTTCTGACACGAGGTCCTGAGGGGAGGAGGTGTCCTCTCCCTGTGCAGGAGACTCTGCCTGGAACAACAGAAAGCACCTCAGCTGCTATCACAATACAAATATGGATATAACCCCAGTGCCAGAAGGTGCAAACAATCCAGACAGGTGAGTGGCTTCAAAGTTAAAGCAGCCCTGAAGAAAATCCCTCTTTTTCTCACCCAGAGAGTGAGAAAGGTCTCTCTGCTTCAGTGACCAAACTGACAGACCAGCAGCTCCAGTATCAAAGAACAAAAGCAACTGAACAAGCAAAAAAACAAAGCTCTTGGCAGATGGGCAGTGCATAAGTCACACCATCCACCTTCCCACACCCTCCAGGTTTCTTCCTCATCCCCAGTGAGTAATCACAAATATTAGAATCATTAAGAAGTCCTCTGAGATCCTTCAGAGTTCACCTGTTAATCCAGCACTGTCATGCCCACCACTAAACCATGTCCCAAGGTGCCACATCTGCATGTTTTGTGTACACTTCCAGGGATGGTGATTATACCACTATCCTGTCCCAATGCTTGTCCCACACCCCTTCCAGTGAAGGAATTTTTCCCAATATCCACCCTGAGCTCCCCTGGTCCAGCCTGAGGTTGTTCCCTCTCCTCCTGTCCCTGTTCTCTGGGATCAGATCCCAACACCCCTGGCTGTCCCCTCCTGTCAGGGAGTTGTGCAGAGCCACAAGGTTCCCCTGAGCCTCCTTTTCCCCAGGCTGGACCCGTTTTCCAACTCCCTCAGCTGCTCCTAATGCTCCAAACCCTTCCCCAGCTCCATTCTCTTCTCCGGATACACTTCAACCCCTCAATGCCTTTTTCAGTTGTCTGCCCTTGATCTCATCCCTCAAAAAGGACACGGCAGAGCACATGGAAGACACCCCACACCATAGCTGGGTACACAGATGAGTGTCCAGGGCACAGGACCTCCCTGTCCCTGGTCCCTGGATCAGTGGGTCCTTGTCCCACTGATGCATTAAGTTTTAAGCTTTTATATTTTTCAGATCCTGTACTGCATTAGTGTGTAACTCTGAACTCCATACAGAGTGTAAATAAACTCTCTTCACATTTTGGTCAGACAAAACAATCCTTCCAGGCCTGAGATCCAAGGATACACCACAGCCTCAGGCCCTGAAAAGTATAAACAAAAATTAATTGGGGAGTGGGGTGTGGGGAGAAGCAAACTGGGGAAATATGACTTCATTACATGAAGCTGTAATTGGAGAATTAACAAATTCAATTGCAAATAGACCAAACTTATTTCTGTCCGAAAAACTCATGGCCATCATCCATGTTGGGTGTAGCCCCTTGGGGAGCTCAATGTACCAGAAGGCCTTTATTAAATAGATCTGCTTTTATCCTTTTAACTTTATCTGGCCTCCTTCTCAAGGTAAGCCTGAAAAAGATATCACCACAACCAGCAGCTCCCTGTCCATGGCCAGCAGCTCCATTCCCATGGCCAGCAGCTCCACTCCCATGGCCAGTAGCTCCCTGTCCATGGCCAGCAGCTCCCTATCCATGGCTAGCAGCTCCCTATCCATGGCCAGCAGCTCCATTCCCATGGCCAGCAGCTCCCTATCCATGGCCAGCAGGTCCATTCCCATGGCCAGCAGCTCCCTGCCCATGGCCAGCAGCTCCATTCCCATGGCCAGCAGGCCACTGGGTGACCTATCCAGGGCCCTGCCCTATGCACTCATGCTCTGCTCACAGAATCACCAGGGTTGGCTGCCAGGCCCCAGGTTTATCCCCATGGTTGGAAGCCTGAGGTGCTTGGCCCTGCCCAGAGCCAGAACACATGTTTGTGGGATATACAAAGTGCTTGAAATAGAGGCCACAGAGGACCCATTAGAAATTCAATATTAGCTTTGTAAAATTGCTAATAATTAGCTACAGCTCTTTTCTCCATCACAGCAGCTGGTGACATGAAAGTGATTAAGTTTCTAATGAATAGATTAGGGTTACTGAATATATTAAATAACAAGGTTTTTAATCAACTGTTTATTGATTCCAGCAAGACAGTTCTGACGGCAAAAAAACCACTGGGTAGCAGTGGAATTTATTTATGGGCTAGTGTTCTACATCAGAAATAATTAAAAATAGATTATTTTTCACCAAATCTAGAGCTTTTTTCTCTTTGAGGCAGGTCAATATGGATTAAATTAACTGCAAATAATAAATTAAGGGAGAATTGAAAGCTAAATTCAGAGCAGAGAGGTGCTCGCAGCTTGGCAGTCAATCTTTGTTTGCAGTTGCTGGGGCAGAACCAGCCACATATTTATTGTCTGGTTTCAGCCAGGAGAGACAAAAATGTTGGGCATCTTGGGCAAAGGGTTTCTGAGACACTGCCCCTCTTGTCCAGTCTCATGGGGATGATCCAGAAGGATCCAATCCCAAAAGCCATCTGGGGGTAGAATGGTGTTAAATAACCAGAAAGCAAACTTTGATGTGCTTGCTCAGCTCGCTGGGTGCCACTGGGAGCCAGCTGAGCTCCTCTAGGAAATTCCCAGGGAGCCAAGAAACAGCCTGGAGCCCTGAGCCTTCTTTTTGGATTAAGACAGCAGTCCCACCTTGTAGCCTGGTGCTCGGGATGTAGCCAACAAGGCCTCATGGAAAAACAGCTTTTCAGCTGGGCTGCAGCCCCTACCAGGTGTCAGGGGTTGTGTGTTTCAGAGCAAAGGATCGTCTGGGGGGGTCACTCACAGCTGGAAAGGCCTCTCTGAGCAGAGAAAAGCTGTGAACCTGCCAGAGACATCTCAAGGCCCAGCCCTTGGAAACAAAGCTCTGAAGCAATTTCTCTCTGCTCATCAGAGACCTTCCCCCTCCAGCTCACTGCTCTCCAAGGCCGGCCAGGAGAAAAGCAGCACATTCCACATTCTCTATAAGCAATTTCCATTTCTGCCTCTGTCAGGTTCAGAGGGCCATGGCTGCATCCCTTCATGCAATAGGATCCAGGATGTCCTGCAGGTTTAAAAACTCACAGTGGAAATCATAGCAAAAAGAAGAAATCTTTAGAAGGTCCAATTTTTTCATGGCTCCAAAGCACCGAGCAACTTTCTGCCAGTACATATAGCTACCTTGGGGTCTATTATTTTATTAAGGGATATATGAAGTGCTCCATAAGCAAATCCATAATGTATATATATATATATATACACTGCATTTGCATATGGAGCCATTCATAGAGCAATTCTTTCTAGCTCTGAGAGTTTATAAGGGAGAAGACCTTTAGTTTGGCACTAAAAGCCAAAAGCTTCATGTGCTCCTGAAACCAGCATAACACAGAGATGTTTTTCTTTGGAGCCTCCATGGCTGCAGGATTTCATGGAAAGTTTTACTCTCAAAATGCCATCTGTGTGAAGGGTTTGTTTTAGTGTGAGCAGCACCTGTAAAAGAGGTGTGCAGAGGGGCTGTTGAGGTCATCAAAGGGCCATGATAAATCAGATTACTGATTTATTACTGATTTTATACTGATTTATTACTGGTTTGTCTGTGGGGAGCTCTGGAGTTCCCACTGCTGCCCATGGAGTGTGGGCTGGAATTTGGAGACAGAGGATGGACCCATGTGGCCTTCACACGGACCACGATCATGCCATGGGAGGGCTACAATCCCCTCTTCCCTGCTGCTCTGACTGTCTGTTAAGTCATCTTTCCCTCAGGAAAATTATCACACAGGGAAAGGAAAACCCTGCTCTGACTGTCTGCTAAGTCATCTTTCCCTCAGGAAAATTATCACACAGGGAAAGGAAAACCCAGATGGCTTCCCCACGAGCTCTCCTTGCACAAATGCCACAGTTTTAAAACCAATGAGATGTGATTTGCAATATTAATATCGATGCTGATACCAACACTGCAATTACACATTTATACAATGTAATCATTAGACACAAAGATCATCTACATCCCAAAGCTCTAATGCAATTCCATCAAGTTTTTCTTTTCTTCTATTTTTTTTTTTTTTTTTTCATTCTGCTGACTGTCAGTCTCTCAGCTCTTAAATATAGGAAGGGTGGCCCTTTGGAGGAAGGGAGAAACTCTGGAGCATGGCTTGCCAACAGGGATTCCCTGAGGGATCCAGGGACATCCCTGGCTTGTGCCCCAACCTCAGATACGCCCTGGACAGGGGAAGCTGGAGAAGGTGATTAGAGAATATTTTCCATACCACAACCAAGGAGTACCCAGAGTTGATCTGCAGTCAGCAGCCAGGTGTGGAGAACAGAAAAACTTCATCAGAAAAGAGAACAAACCCCAGCAGAGGAGCCAGCATCTCCTCTGTGTACCAGGAGCATTGCAGGAAACAAGTCCCAGCTGGCATTGTAATTCTCAGCTGGCACAAGCAGCATTGTGAAATAAAAGAAGGTGTCTTCAAGGCATCCTTTTCCATCCCAGCATCAGCCTGTTTTTCCTCTCTCAATCATAGAGCTGCTTCTCTCAGCACACAGCTTCACGAGCTAAGCAGATATCTGCTTTCTTTCCCAGAGGTAGCTGGAAAGTCAGCAAGAGATGTAAGTGGAGACCACAGACCCAAGTCTGGAAAGGGTCCTCAGCAGGTTCCAGCAGGAGCCAACCATGCTGGCACCTGACTGCACCTTCCTGTTTAGTCCCTGAACTGTCTGGGCACCCAGGGAGTGGGTCTGTAGGAGATGTATGGCAGGAGGGTCACACGAGCCATGGAATCAGACTCTGAGGTTGTGGGGTCACTTCTAGAAGCCATAAAGCCTGGAGCTGAGCTTAGTGGGACCAGGTCAGATGTCAAAGGTGCA
Organism: Certhia americana; assembly: GCA_018697195.1. Taxonomy (NCBI): domain Eukaryota; kingdom Metazoa; phylum Chordata; class Aves; order Passeriformes; family Certhiidae; genus Certhia; species Certhia americana. The sequence continues at coordinate 2,692,232 of CM031873.1, forward strand.
CCACAGGAACCATCCTGAAAACCCTCTCTGATCATTGCCCCCTCTTCTTTTCTTTCACCACTCCCCTCTGATGAGTTCCTGGGAAGTGCAAGGTCAAAAATGAAGAGAGTAGTAAATACTTCCAGGGAGACACTACAGGGCAGAAAGACCACTGAGAATAAATCCATCCACCAGCCTTTCCACCATCTGGTGCAGCATTCCCTCAAATACACTCCTTGAGGGGATTACCCCCGTCACCTTCAAGCTCAATTACAATTTATGAAGAAACTACAGGAAAATATCCTGTCAAAGCTCTTCAGAGAAGGCAAGCATCACTAGGTTGCCCCAGGACAATCTCCTGGTCTGCCTTTTCCTCCCCCCTGTGCAGCATCAGAAAGGTGCCAGGCATTCATCCACAGGCACATCCCACCACCAATCCACCTGGGTGCCCATCCTTGCTCCAAAGAGATGCACTTGCACAGATCCAAGGAGGAGTGCTGGAGGCTGCCCTTATTGCACCTCATCTGCACGAATCCCTGAGAGCCCCTGGGAGTCTGAGATTTGTCAGCATTTCCCATCTCACATTTCCTACTGGAAACCCCTCCAGCAGGGGAGATGCTGTAATAGGCACTGTTTGGCGAGCTAATTAAACCCACATGTAGCTGTCAGAAAGAGAGCTGACACATCAGGACTCCAAGATGTGTGTTTGGCTTTTTGCAGTTTATATCTCGTGGCGTGGCAGCTGCAGGGATGGCAAACAGGCAGCATTTAACACCAGCACAGGTGTGTCACCTTCCCTCCCCACAGTGAAAGTTCTCCCTGCCTGGAAAGCTGGTTTAGCATGGCACAAAGGAGCCCACTTATCATTCCCAGCTGCAGCTGAAGTCGTGACATCCTAAATAATTTAATAATCTGCAAAATCTGCCACTTCACCCTACATTTTGGGCACAGGAATGGCAAGAAGGTAGCATTTAACACCACCACAGGTGTGTCACCTTCCCTCCCCACAGCGGAAGTTCCACCTGCCTGGAAAGCTGATTTAGCATGGCACAAAGGAGCCAACTTATAATTCCCATCCTTAAATACTTTAATAATCTGCAAAATCTGCCGCTACACCCTACATTTTGGTCACAGGGAACTCCATGAATGACCATTTATTCTTTAGCCAGATCAACCCCAGGGAAGGACATGGCTTCATCTCCCACCCTAACTTGGTGTAAAGAACCTTTGCTGAGAGCACTCGAGTAAAGATTTTTGGAAATCCAAGCAGATTCTGCAGTTTGGATTAAGCTTGTCTGCCAAAAATATAAATTCTATGCAATCAACTAAAGCATGTTTTCCACAGGTTGAGCATGAATGCCCCTTGGTGGAGGGACAGCCAAACCCACTCCATGGATCTTTACATCCAAGGCCCATGGTTCAGGCCAAGGTATGACTTTAAAGGAGATCCTCTGATTTTTCTGTAGAAGCTTCTCAATGTGTGAATGCATATCCAGACAACCACAAGGCATTTGGGATGGGATGTCATCTGGAAATCATTACAAAGCACAGGCTTGCCCGGGGGATTTCCTGCACTTCCTGCCTGACGTGGGAACAGCCTGTTCCTCAGTGTTGGGCTGCTCCTGTTGCTCGACACACCAGCCACAGACAGGAGAGACAGAGCAAGTGTCTCCATCCACACCCTGAGCTGCCTTTTCCTCCTGCCCTTTTGAATCATTCCTTTGTCCCAAACCTCCAGCACAGTAATCCCCATGCTGGCATTCTGTGAGGAGTGTCCTCCTGCCAGAGCAGGGAGATGCTCCACCTTGGAGCATCAGGGACTAGGGCAGTTTCCAGAGCTCTTGGCCAAGGCCTAAACTCAAATGGAATGGAGAGGTCTGGGTTTCCAGATTTTTTTTTAATGGTTTTTTTTGTTTTTTGATACATATTTTGCTAAGCACAGAACAGCACAGGAATAGCACAGAATATAAACTTCTTCCCTTTTTCAATTAATTTCACAAACTAAACAGGATCCATAGCCTTCCTAAGCTACCTCAGGGACTCCCTAGAGTGTCTCATATGTTCATATTTCAGCCTCCTCTCTGTCTGCATTTTATGCATTCCTCCTCCCAAAATTCTGAACTCCCTTTTCTCTCCCCTGCTTTTAGAGAGATTTTTAAAGGCATTAAGAGGCTTCAGATTAAGAGCCAAATTCTCTATTGCCATATAATTTTTTGCAGTCACTTCCACTACTGAAAAGCAGAATAAAATGTCACTAAGGACATTTCTGATTTATACACACTTTCTGATAACAAATAGGGACCAAAAAATGCTCTTCAGCTGCATATTCTGAGTGATTCTCCTGATTTGGTCACACATATGGAAGGTGGAGAAGCAGCAGGTAGTACATGTTCTAACAGCTTTGATAATTATCAGATGACCTCCCAGTCCTACACTGCAGGAGCAGGAACATCTGGATATAGCCAGAGCAGTTTGTGCATAATTACTGAACAAGCTTATTTACCACTTAATTGTTTCCAAACAGTTTAATGTTCTTAATACTGTGTCAAGAGCAAACACAGAGCATTCTACATTTTTAATAACTGACTAAAAGCTCCTCTACCAGGAGTCACCCAATGGTAGGAGAAGCAATGCCACTCTCTGAGCTTCCAGCCAAGCAGAAAACACCTCCAGAGAACTTTCTGCAATGGGGTGCAGGAGTAAGGAGCTTAAAAATGGAGACTGGAAAACTGAGGGCCAATGAAAGACAGAGAAATTACATTTTGAAGAATTCGTCACTATTCACTAAACTCCTGAATGTGTTTTCCTGAAGGAGGGTTTGGTTCATGTCATTAGCAGTGGTGGAAGTGGCTGCTCAGCCCCACACGCTGAGAAACTGTACCAAATGGATAAGAATTTATAAAAATGGAGAGTGACTTTTTACATGGGCAGATAGGAATGGGTTTTAAATAGAACATGGCTTTAAGCTAAAAGAGGGAAGACTTGGGCTAGAAATTCAGGAGAAATTCTTCATTCTGAGGGTGGGGAGGCCCTGGAACAGGTTGTCCAGAGAAGGTGTGGCTTCCCCATCCCTGGAAATGTCCAAGGCCAGGTTGGACAGGGCTTGGAGCACCCTGGGATAGTGGAAGGTGTCCCTGCCCAGGGCAGAGAGGTAAAATTAGATGATCTTTAGGGATCCTTCCAACCCAAACCATTCTGTGATTCTGCAGGGGATGGATGGATGGATGGATGGATGGTATGGATGGATGGATGGATGGATGGATGGATGGATGGATGGATGGATGATGGATGGATGAGCTGCTAAGCTGTTGGTCTAAAAATACCTCAGATTAGCTAAAATCAGCAACAATTCAACAATTTTCCATTGACAGCTAATGTGTTGCAAAGGAAGGAGGGGAAAAAAAAACAAAACAAAACAAACAACAACCAGCCACTTTTTATTGCCACTTGAATGTCAGCTGGCATAGTATGCCTTGGGAAAATGTTCACTAATTATACAGCCAGCCTTCCAAACACACTCTTCAACCCTCCCACATGTGGCATTTCCAGTTGCCGTAATAACACAGCAGCCAGCCAAGAAGCAGAGCCTGAGCACACCTCTGACCTGCAAGTGACCCTCTAATTAGTGGATGCATGAGGTTAACGAACGGAGTGCTTCTTTCTGAAAGGCATGCTAGCAGCATGAACTCCAACCTCAGTAAACGGGGCAATCTATGCCAGCAGGTGTTTACACATTCATTAATGGCATTGGCACAACAAAACACAGCAGAAAAGCTCTTTCCTGCTAATATTTTGCTCCGAGTAAAACGAGAGGTCTCTTTTTTTTTGTTTTTTTCTGCTCACAACAATTACTGCAGAGGCAGGATCGTAATAATGGAATTAGGTGTTGTGTTTGGAAGCTGCAGGCAATCAATTCCCCAGTTGGCCCAGGATATTTTGCCAGGGTTTGCCTACCATCACTACCAAGTCACAAATCCCTCGTTTTATTCCTTTTGTTGGTAATAAAATGGTTCTGGATGCTCGAGGTTTCAAGTGGATTAGCATTTCCAGAGAGCTGGAAGCGTTTTGATGTGGGTTAGGAGGGCACATCTGGCCCAACACAAGGGGCAGAGACTTGGACAGCCCCAAGGTCTGCACTGGGGCAAGCAGAGCAGTGCTTCTGGAGCATCCCCCAGACCCAGGAGGCTGCATTTCCACCCTCACTCTTCCTCTTCTCCTCCCTAAGGCAGAATTATATCACAATAATCCAGAAAATCAGCACATCTGATTTCTCCCTGGTACTGGATGGGTAGAGACAGCTCAGCCCCAGTCAAAGAGCTGTAACTCAAGCCACCAAACCAGAACCTCCAGTGTAAATGGGATGAGATTTTCCAACTTGCTCCTATCAGGACAGAAAGGGAAGGCTGCTGCTGTCTCCAGTTAGATTTATCAAAGCAGCTCCCAGCTCTGTACTTGTAGCAAATCAATAGCAGGGTTATTACTACAAACTGCTGATCCCAGTTTCCATCAAACAATGACACAGGCATGTCCCAAAACATACTCAATCCTCAGTTAAACCTCCTAAGGCATGATCTAGAGCTGACAGGAAATATAACAGGTGAAAATTGCAGAGAAACTGATGTGAGGAGAGGCATCCCAGGACTGTGCAATCACAGCAGCACACGGGGGGGGGAGGGGGGGTGGGGATGGAGCATGAGCAGCTTGTTATTAGCAAAAGGGAGTTTGTTATTAACAAAAAGGAAAGCAGCTATTTTTGTCAAAAGAGTAATTTTGGTGGGAAAGTAATTTTTTGACGGAACACCAGAAATCTGGAAGCTATTTTTAAGTTTTTCCCTTTAAAGAGGAATAATATAAATACTTCCAGCCTCAATCATCACAACCCCAATGGGCTCTAAGGATCTCTCATTTGAGAAAGGGAGTATCAGCTCTGTTAAAACTGATCATCTAGAGTTCTGTTAATATTTTTTCCTGCAGGAACGAGACATTTCTTGAGCAGCCCATTGCTCCCAGAGCTGCCTTGGTACTGCTCGAGTGACACAGCCCAGCAAGGGATCAGTGCCAGGAGTCCTGGCTAAAACCTGCATCCTCCATCCCTCCAGCAGCAAAACCACAGAGGAGCCAGAGAGGAGGATTTTACACTTGAGAATCCTCTCTTCTTTGGACAGCACTGACTTCTTAGGAGAGAGAAAAAGAAAAGTCTGATTTCCCTGGCAAATCCATGAGCTCTGTCTGAGAAGCTGATTTCTCTATTGCTGCCATTGTAAGGAAAGAGTTCCTGTATTGCTCCTGCTTTAAGGCAGGTGAGGAGAAGAGAGCACTACACTTCAGAGAGGAATTTTTCAGCTGCTTTTGGAAGCAAAGATTCCCTTTGATCCTTAGTCTGAGGTGGGATTTTCAGCAAAGCTGGTCCCCCCGAGTTGTGGGGAGCAGCCCCACAGCCAAACCCACTTCTGGAGGGAAGGCTCCACGAGGGGGGTTCCACATCACCCCCAGGTAAGCTGAGAAAAGCCAAACACAGGCAGCAGTGGCAATTTGTTCAGCAGCAGAGATAACAGGAGCAGGCAGAGAAACCAGAGAAGTTGGAAGGAGGGGTGGCAGGGGCACCATGGGGCAGGGCAGAGATAACCCAGGGCAGTTTGCCACTCTCCCAATTTCAAACATAATAATAAATAATAAATAATAAAGCAGCTGAGTGACTTTCCCTGGAGAGGCTGGAGTTGAGTTGCCAGTGACTATGGCTTATTGACTCCAATCCAGCCAAGCAGGAACAGAGCAGCCCCTAGAGGGAAAAAAAAAACCCAAAGAGCTTCCACCACCACCACCCCCCATTGGAAGATGAGGGGATTTTTGTCTAATCCCTAAACAAACATGTTTAATGCCATTAAAGACTCTCTGGCAATACTCACACGTATCATTCTCATGCTGCTGCATGCAGAGCACAGGCTGGATTTGTTGCATTGCATTCACAACCTGTCCCCAGTGGTGAAAATAGCTCTCGTGACACTGTTCACTAGAAATAGGAGGGAAGTGAGAAGTTAACTTCAGGGAAATGGATAATTCTGAAGGTTTTATGGCCCAATATATCTAATTAATTTCAATGAACTAGTGCAAATCTCAAACCAAACTAGTTCTCTCTTCTTTCTCTTCTTGTTCTATGATCTTTCTCTCCTTTATCTCAGTTTTCCTCTTCTCTTCTTCCCAACAATTAGTCCAGCTCAGAAAGGAGCATCTCTTCTCTTTTAGAGCAATAGGGAAGGAAAGCACAAGGAAAAGAAGCATGACAGCTGAACAGGACAACTCCTAGCTCCTGACACTTCAATACAAAATATTTTCTTCTTCCCATCTTAAAACTGAAGGCACACACACAAAAGCCCAATAACTCTATGAATTTGCCCAGCCAACACCAACTGAACTGAGCAGTTGTCAATATTTTTTTTTTCAAATGATGCTAAAATAGTTTGTTTCTTCTATTTTTATTTTTAAGAAGGAGAAATTTTAACCTGTATTCTGTTTTATCACAAATTAGTAATAACGCCAAAACAACACAGCATTTATATGAAAAGAAAATTCCTTGCTGAAGCTGGGAGTATTTAATTCTGTAACATGACAAAAGTCTAATTATCCCTTAAAATGATCCCTTTCTCATTAAGGGCCATTTCAAAAACTAGATTTCAAGATTTATATTTCCCAGACATTCCTGACCAGCTCTTCTCTGAGCTACATGGATAGAGATGATTATGTGGTTAGGAATTCAAATCACTGACATGATGAGTGGGACAGGGGTGGCACAGCTCCAGCTCGTACTCAGAGCCTGCTACCACTTGACTCCTGCTCCATGGCCTGAGGGCAAAATGAGCTCTGCAGATGCTCATCCTTTGCCCATCACTGTGGTAGGTCCTCTGCAGGCTCCAGTTGAACCAGTGATATTCACAGTGATAAATACTTGCAGAAAAACGATTTTGAAAAGGATCGGAAAGCACGTTTCTCTACAATTAATGCAACACCTCTGCACAAAGGGCATCTCTACCCCAGCTCTTCCCTGTTCACCATCTCTGGAGCACATGGCTGCTCTGAGACATGGCCACAGATCCACTGGGCAAGTCCATTTGTCCTGTGAAGCCTCCAAGACAAACAAAACAGTGCAACTCCTGCTCCATGGAAGCAGCAGGAGGAACCAGTCCAGCCTGGTTCCTGAGGACTGTGCCCATCTCCCACCCTCCTCCTGCTGCAGTCTCTCCTCCTCACAAAATCCCACCTCCAGCTGCTCAGGAGCCACTCTCCCCTCCCTGATTTCACCAACACAACCAGTATAAACAGCAATTCTTCCCTGGGCAGACCAGTTTCACCTCAGCTAGGTCAGGGAGCAGTTACCAGAGCAGCTTTGCTGGTGGGTGTAGGGGAGAGGATGGACAAACAACCAGGACAAATAAGCACTGTTGCCAGCACAGATGCAGCCTAAGAATGAGTCCCCAGCCTTACAAATACCCTCTGGTTTAGGGCACAGACAATTTTTTTAGGAATTCTGATGGATTCTGGCTCTGTCTTCTCACCCTGCTCTGCCTCAGACTTCCACACTGGAACCTGCAGAGATGAAGGGGATGCCAGAACCTCACTGTCCCCTGCTCCTCCAACCCCAGCAGCTTCAAGCACAGGAATTGCTCCAGCAAAATAAAACACACCGAGCCTGTGGCATCACTGCAACCCTCCTGAGCAAAATAAAACCACAACCGTCCCTTCAGAAGAGGAAGAAAATGGTTTTGTAGGGCTATAATGATGAGGAGGAGTTCAAATCTAACCACATATATAAAACTTTAAAACTCTCATAAACAGATTTTGAAAGGGAGCCAGAGGCACTGGTGCAAATGTGAGCAGCTCCAGTACAAAACAATATCAAAGTCACACAGAAAAACCTGGATAACGAGAAAGAAAGAACCAGCGAAGGGTTCTCCACTTTTGTGTGTGCAGAAATAGCTTGAAAATAGGATATTTTATAAGCAAAGAGAGGTCGGGTTTATTTTCTTATTTTATTTGATTTCTTGCACCCCTGATTAATTGGTAAGCACAGCCAGAACACAGACACATGCCAAATGCAGATGTGTCAGGTTCTTCAGGTGGCCCCGAGCCAGGTAAAAGTTTGACCACAAAGCCCACCTAATCTTAGTGGGCTGAAGTCTGGAAAAGTGATTAACTACAGAAAGGCCAGTGTATTGCTTTGTACCTGGGGAATGAGGCAGCAAAGCAAAGGCTCTCAGGTCCTAATTATGAAACTGCCTTTTCACTGCCTGAGCACCATGAAATGAAGGAAACTGGTGCTTTTCCAGCAGTGCTCATAAAGCTGTCAATAAGTGAAGAAAGTGGCCTTGTTGGCGTGAAAAGACATCTCGAAGAAAAAAAAAAGGGGGGGGGAAAAAATCCCTCTTTGCTGTCCAATAAGGCCTAACAAATCATCTACGAACATATAAATGGCAAATTTAACTGCAAATTAGCAGTGTTTAGGAAATCCAGACAGTTAGCCAGCTAGAAAATATGAAAATCAAGAGCAGGAAATTCAAATTCAGCAAATACTTTTGGGTTTTTTTTTTTTTTTCATCCTGGGCTTCTCTATAGGTACTCAAGTCAAGCAGGGAGTTGTCCTTCTCTTGGAAGCAAAATGTTCCTTTTGAGAAGCTACCAGGATGTGCCAAGGTGGGCACATCCCTTTCCAAAGGATCCCACTCTGGGCACCTTTCTGCAGCAGGATAAGACTTTGATGGGTTCCTAGTGCACCTTTCTGCAGCAGGATGAGGTTTTGATAGTTTTCCTATAGATCCTTTGCATGGCACAAACCTGGTTTCCAGATGGAGCTCTCACAGCTGTGGGAAAAGTCCATCACCTTATCTTTACAGACTCCAGAGCTTCCAGAGGACTCAAATGGCTACTTCTCTTCATAAAATTAATGGTGTGCTTTTTATGGATTTCTGCTACAGCTGGGAGCCTGATTCTGCTTAGAAGGGGCTGTAAATACAATTACCAGGCTGGTTTTACACTGTAAATTCTCTGTTGTTTTCTTTGCCTTGTTTAGGAGTTTCATTTAGATGTGCTGTGGAAATCAGGTCGGGTTGTTACCACAGCTGTACTGAAGGCTATGCTGGCACTTGCTTTATAAAAAACATATTTTCAAGGTTTATAATAGCAATAAAATTTTCCCCTCTCGCCAAAACTTGGCACTGACACTTTAGCAGAGCTCCAGAGGACACTTTTTGGACAATTTTGAAGAAAATAGGCACACACCCCATGCAGTCTTCAAGTCCAGAGGTTTTAGGGGGCAGACAGGACTTGGGGGTTGTAATTGGGGGTTGTAATTTCTACAACATCCACACCACAGCACAGGTTACCCTCCCAAACACAGGCAAGGCCAAGAGGGACTTTAATTATTTGTCCTCCATTAGGAAGTGGTACCACATTAAATTAACTGCAAGCTGATGAATCTCTTGATGTGAAATACAGTAATAAATGGGGGGTTTTGAGGTGGTTTTCATCTTTTTTAAACTCTATTTCCTCACAGGAAAAATAAATTTTACCAGTGTAAGTTCTTACACTGTTATAATTATCCCAACACAATTTTGAATGTGCAGTTATTAAAAAAAAATCAGTTTTATCCAGTGTGACCATACTAAATATTAAATATAAGCCATACTTAATCAAATGAGCAAGGAAGGGGGAGAGAGGAAGCACAGCTCAATTTAAGCATATTTATTTACCACTAGAAAAACAATCAGGAAACAATTTTCTCCTCCCAGAAGAGTTTGAGATTCCCAGACAAAATCAGATGAAAAGTTAATCTCAAGAATATTCAGGTGTTGAAAGACAAGAAGGAAAGGAGAAACTTCACTAGAAGCATGAAAATGGGAGAGTGTTTTGTTTTGCTTTATCTTTATGTGGCTTGTTTGTTTGTTTTTAGGCAAGATGCAATTTTCAGCCCAAACCAGATTTTTAAAATCTATTTCAGAAGATGTTGACTTAAGCCATTTAGGAAGCTAACCAAACACGAGAGGACAAGAAGAAAAGTTCCTGCAAGGATAAACCCTGATTAAAAGCCAGGAAAGTGGCAGATGGATCAGACCTTGCAAGGAGCAAGGCTGACATTGGAGCCCTGGAGAGATGTGTGCCATTAAAAATGTGTGTTCGTAAACGATCCAGAGAAGGGCGTGAGCACTGAGGTAGGAAAGTTTGCTGACAACACTAATTTTGAGAGCATCATAATGAACTCCAAAACAATTTTATGATACATTGCCAGGTAATTAAATGGCAGATGAAATCCAATGCATGGAAGTGTAAAGGGAGTCACCTGGGAAAAAATTAATCCTAAACTTCCTGTGTGAAATGATGGGCTTGAAGTTGGCCATAACCACATAGGAGCAATGCCTTGGGTTGTGAGAGATGGATTTGTGGAACATCAACCCATTTGTCAGCAGGAACTTTTTAAAAAGCATCATTGGAAATTATTAGGACTAAAGAACAAGCCAGGGAATATCCTTACACCTCTGGGCTTCACCTGCAGCTTCATCACCATGTCCAGGTGGTGTTCCCTGCAACGATAGAAAAAGAGATTGTGCTGTTCAACCCCTCACAACTTTACTTTTTTGGTTTGGGGTTTTTGTGACCAGTTATGCAGCAGGTCAGGATTTCCCCAACACTATGATCTCTGAATTTTAAACTTCAGGACAAAGATCAGCATAGAAGATCTATAATCAACAACACTGTATCCACTGTTGCATTACACTCTGCCAAGGACACCACAGGGGGGTGAAGAACAGCTGGATAGAGATCAGACCTGGCTTTGGTGGGTCACTGCTGAGCAAGACACCAGAAAATAAGACCAGAGGTCTCTGTATGGGAAAAAGCTACAGCCATGTCTGGTCTGTCCCTTTCTTTCAATATTTTTTTTTCCTTACTGTGATTTTCCTTCTCATTTACCTCAATCAATCTCTTCTCATTTCCAGGCCAAAGACAATTCCACAGGGATTCATTGCAGTTGTTATTTTCACGGGACAGCAGCCACGCTGAGTGCTAAATTAATTAGCCATCACCTTCCACTTCCTCTGCTTAGGGCAGATTGGAACAATTACTCCTTTTTAAAGCCCACCTTCACCCCTGCCACCACCAAACTGCTCAGAGGAGACCCAGCCAGTCCAGCAGGCAGTGAGAGTGAGCCCTGAGAAGCCTTTGCCATGGTATTTTTAGGATCAAGACCGCTTAGATTAAGAGTGTGCTGCCACTGTGTGTCCATTGATTACAAGGTTTGGAGTTTAAATTAGAGTATGAGAGCTTTTGACAGCATTGACACAACGAAGAAATAGGTGGATACGATCTCCCAGGTTTATGGAGGACATTCTTTTCCTGTAGATTGTGGTTTAGCTACACAGCTAGATTTCTACCCCTGTTCCAGGTTTTTTATCCCTCAGAAATGAATAAGAGAAGTGTCTGGTTTGCACAGGCAGTTCCACAATGGAAAAGAGAGCATGTCAGCCCTGAGCCAGGACAGTGAGCTCTGCTGGACCACTCTGGTCACTCACTGGATGGATTTTCTCCCTGGATCCAAACCTGACACCAGTGTGAGCTTCAGTGTGCCCAAAGATCCCCCTCTGATGCATTCTCTGTTTGGCTACTCTAGCTTCCTGCTCTGCAGTAAGTTTAGCCCTGGGCCAAGTTCTGATGTCATTCACATCTCATCACTCCAATGATGTTAATTTGGGCACCCTGTTACCCACATCTGTGAACTTTTTGTGATAAGTCTATTTCTGATCCTTGCAGTTCCACTTTATCCACAGCCAAGAAAACGCCTCCAGCAACATCTCCAGCAAGTCTGGTCCATATGTTTGGGTTTGGTTTTTTTAGCAAGTAGCTGTTAATAGAACAAGGGATAGCTTGGGTCTGAAAGAAACCAGAGGGGCAGAGTATCAGATGGACACAGCAATGAGCATTTTAGCTCATTTTTAGAGAAGAAAGATACCTCATCTCTGGAGCCTTCCAACACTGGAAATACCTGTGCCACCTTCCCATCACTCCTGGCAGCAGTCCCAGGTACCTTTGATGCCTTCCGGAGGCTGACCTGGAACAGAGACCAGACAGAGCAAAAGGATAAAGCCGGGATTTATTAAAAGGCCTCAATGGCCACACCTGGGCAGCACAAGAGTCCAGCCAGACCACACCCAAGATGAACCCAAAAATGGTCACAAAATGGACACCCTATCACGAAGTCTCACACTTTGATAAGTTCTGGTCCATCAGTATATTAGAATCAATTGTCCAACCACAGTTTCAGCTTATGAAGCTCCATCCTCCTTGTTTTTCCTTTTCACTTCACCATTGGTTTTGTTCTTGAACCTGAAAGTTGTCCTTGGTATCAAACTAGAGAAGGAATTGTTTTGTCTATTTACTCTGTGAAGAGAGCTTAGCAGCACTTAATATGAAACATAAAACTACTCACTAAAACAGAACAGAGTCTAAAAAATATAATAGCTAAATCTTAAGGCATCACCTGCAGCCTGGAGGAACAGAAGGCACTGAAAATGCATTTCTGTTGAGCAGCAGGAGATGTCCTGTTCCTGTGGGGAGTAGAGAACAGGGCAGTCTCCTGCACCAACGTGGCTCTTTCTGCTCCTCAGGGTGGAAGATTCAGGGCATGTCAAGGCATCCTTCTGCAAATCTGAAAGCAGATCTTTCAAGGCTGCTCTCTCTCTCTCCCAGGAACAGATCCCTAACCTGACCTTGCCTTATGGCAGAGACCACTGCTGTGAAATAAAACATGACTTTTTCAGTTGTGTTTTTATGATCTATGAAATCACCCAGACCTTTTGAGTAAATAAATTTTGGCTATGAAGCTGACCTCTTAGCTTCTGGCAGATCACTAAAGCCTTAGGGTTTTTCATTAGGCTTCAATAACATCTACAAATCCCTTTTTTCTAGTCTCTCTTAAAAATCCCTAGGAGGTAAAGTCTCATGGTAAATTTTGCTTCAAATATCAACTAGAGATACAAGTTCAATAAGTGTAATATCTTAACTGCAAAGTGCCAGAGGCAAGCAGTGCTAATCACACAAGCTTTTTGTGAAGTTATTTCACTGTACTGCCTATGTTGTCTCCAAAATACTCTCTCTTAAAGGTTGGCTTCACAGCTCCAACTGATTTCAGTCACCAAGGAAGTGTGAGGAGCAGCCTAATCCAGAGAAAAGCATCAGATTTTCTTCCTCAGTATCCTCTGTTGTCGGTCACCAAAACCCAATTTGGCATCAGCTGAGGGGCTACAAATAGAAGCAATAATGGATTAAGGACACAGAAAGGAAGAAGGGTGAAAATTAGGTGCTGAAGAAGTCATCCAATGAAGAATGCTTTCAGTCAAAAGGAAAAGCAATGTATCAATCTCTGCATTTCTTACAGGCAATATTCCAGCATGCTAGAAGGTGCAAAATTGAAATCAAAAGAATCATGCAATTAAGCTGCAAAATTGAGTAATGAAAGAAGTTCTTCAGGCTACAGACCCAGCAAGAATCAGTACAATTCTTTACATTGCTAATTAACATAAAAATATCACGTAACAATGCTAGAGCAGATACCAAACCCTCCTTGAGGCACAATCCTGTCCCAAAGACAGGATACAAAACTGTACGGGTCTGACTAGTCCAACATGATCAATTCTGGCATGAGGTTTTCAAAAAAGACTTGATTATAGTGAGAAGTCTAGTTAAAGGCAAGACCAGAAAGAGCATTCCATGATCAAGGGACAAAAACTCCAAATATAATCTGCAGACCAGTTTCTAGCACCTCTCTATCTTCAGAAAATGGATAATATTACTTGTTGAGAAAAAAGTCCAGCTGTTGCCAATTACAACCCAGCATATCAGTCTCTTCCAAAAAAAATGTGGTTGAATGCCTCATATAAATCATGACTTTCCTGAAGTCAATGCCAATTTGCTGCTGCCCAGACTGAACAGAGCTGTATTTTGGTCTGGTCAGATTACAGTAGGTGTTACCCCTATGCTCCTCAAGCACTTTGGAATTCAAACACATTGACATGAACCAAGAAATCTCCTTTTGACTGCCCTTGCACTTGAATCAGCCTCCACATCTCCCCCTCTGATGAAAGGGGACTGGGGGGGCAAATCCTTTCCCCGCCCTATTCGAGCACTTGGTTCACATTAATTGTAAAACCCACATAAGATTACAAGAGGAGTGATTCACAGGGAAAGGCAGAGAAGGAGGAATGGCAGCTCTCATGCAGCAAAGTCTTTATGAGGAGACTGGTGGTGAGGAGGTTGTCTGGAACACACCCAGACCTTGCAGAGTCAGTCTTTGGGTGTGATGTAACCAAGTACACCCATGTGCCAGCTGGTTTGTGTAAAGTTCCTGCTGTTGCCCTCCAGCCATTCCCCCAGCCCCTGGTGTGACACCTTCCCAGCTTGCTGAGCTCACTTCTCCTTGGAAGCAGGAGTTTTGATGAAGTGGAGCAATGGTAACCACCTGGCTTTATTCACCCTCACCAAGTCATCTGCTCCTGCAGGCTTCTGCTCTGGGGATGCAGGATTTCACACATTGGCTCATAAGGCCCCAGCAGAAAAATAACAGGCACATGGGATGGAGTGCACCTTGCTGCCTGCATAATTTGGGGGTTTGGTTTGGTTTGGTTTTTATTTTTTTCCTACAGATCTTCATAGTCAATTTTCCTTCTGTTTTCTTTTGTTGACTCAGCTGCACTCACAGCCCAAGGCAATGGATCTGGCCTGGCAGGGCCTTTATTCCTGCAGTTCTCTTGCTGGTAACAGCTGGGATCACTGCAGGTCTGAGGGTCTGCACTGTATAGGTTCTTATTTAAGCAGGGAAAAAAAAATACCCCCAGACTGCGGGCTAAAAACCTCTCAGCCATGTAACATTGCTGTGTCTAGGATTTCCACTTTTCCTCCACCCATGTGTTCTTTAAGTCATCAAAGTTTGTTCAGCCTAAAGAAGAGGAGATTGAGGGGAGACCTCATTGTCATCTCCAGTGTCCTCCCGAGGGGCAGTGGAGGGGCAGGTACTCTCCTGACCACTGAGAGGATGGCCTGAAGCTGATTTAGGGCAGGTTTAAGTTGAATAGCAGGAAAAAATTTTTCACCCTGAGGATGTTGAGCACTGGAGCAGTGGTGATGGCCCCAAGGCTGCCAGAGCAGTAGCAGCATACAGACAATGGTCTCAGGCACTGGGTGGGATTGTTGGGGTTTCCTATGCATAGCCAGGAGCTGGACTGGAGGATCCTGATGGATTACACCCAACTCAGCCTCTTCTATGATTCTGTGATTAAAAAAAAAAGGGATGTTCAGGAGATGGTTGGTAGCCTAACTAGAGCTATGCTGTGGAACTGAGGAACGATTATTAGGATTAAAGGACTATTTGTTATTAGTTATCAGGTAACCTGCTGTTATCTGGCTGATCAATGACACATCCTGGGCATCACTCTAACCATGCCTTACTATCACTTTCTATTTTGAAGACACACCCTCTCCCAAAATAAAACTTGACTGAAGGCGTTATATGAAGATATTCTCTGTACATTCTTTACTTGTAAATTATTCCCATCCTGATCCATTGCCTTAATTTAAGAAGGGTTGCAAATTCCAGGAGTATTTTCTGTGCCAAGACATTCCTGGTAGTCACCCACAAAAGGAACCATTTAAGACTCAGAAAACCAAAAATGGTGGGCTGAAGACAAGGACAGACATTGTGGAAAAAATCTGAAATCCTCTCATTGACTCTCTTGCCAGGACCTGATGAGCTCCTTCACATCCAGAGGACTCTTTAGTAAATTCCAATGTGTACAACATTAATACATGGCTGCTGTGACTCTCCCTGGGTCTCTTCTGCTCTAACACTTTCCCCTGTGAGCTCTGCAGGTGGGATACACAGGATTTATGGGTACAGAATAGCTATTTATTGGTCAATATCCCCCATAGTTTTCTAGGAGTTACATCCTACTGGGATAAATATTAACACACGTGGTGAGTTTCTGCTGGCCAAGGTGGAAATGTGTTCCCCTTCTTCACCCAGGCTGATTCCCAGCCTTCATAGTTGCTGTCTTATTCTCCATTTTTCCTTACAGTTTTATAACTTTCTTTTTTTTTAATAGCTTTCCACGTCAACAGTCTCTCTCTTGAATCCTTAACTCATTATCTCAACAATGACTCTCTGTTTTCCCTTTTCCTACCTTTCATGCTTCTAGCCGATGGACTTTCTCACAGCTTAGGAACAATTTTCTCAGCAAAACAGAGCCAAGGTCACACAGCTGTGCTCCTCCAAACCAGGCCTTGGGTCTGAGAGAGCTGAATTCCTGGGCTGCAGGTTACCTTGGGTCATCTTGGCAACCCAGGGCTCGTTTTCCTGGCTTAAAAAGCTCTCTGCTGATTCCCAGGGCAGGAATCTTACATGGCCATTTGAACACTCAGTTTGAAGCATGAGCAGCCAGGACAGAGCCCCAAGGATCAGACTAAGGCCAGGCTAAATCCCACAGCAGCATCTGTGTGTCCCAGCACACGAGGGAGAGCCTGACACAAACCCAGCCACCAGACCCTCAAGCAGCATGTGCTGGTGACACCTCTAGTGAGACATTTCCAAAAGGAAAAGACATCATGACATCCTCAAGGCTTAAATGTGGTGAGTGGGGAAGGATGTGCTGTTGCCATTGAAGAACTGCAGCCACTGAGCACCTCTGAGTTGCTGCCTGGATGCATTTCTTTCAAGGAAAAAGGCAGAAGGGAGAGGGTCTGAGCTCTCACAGAGCTTCAAAACAACAGAATTTGCCCTCAGGAGAGCTGGGCTGAGCCTCACTGCACCTCGAAGGCCATCATTGCATCTGCATAGGAAATGAGTGCTCTAGATGAGGGCCAGGGGATACCCACCCCAAAACAGGATGGGTGTGAGCCAGGAACGAGCATCATTTCCACATTTAGTCAAGTGGAAAGTTTTCAATAAAGCATGGGGAGGGTGGATTCATGGGGAAATTTTGATGGAAGTGAAATGTTTTTGGAAGACTAACCTTTCCTGTCAAATAAGATTTTTTACCATAAATACGTTGACCCTTTACATACACCAATACAAAAATCTTGCAATAGCAAAGGTAAAAATTTGCTTCAACATATCCAATCTCCTACCAAGAAGCAATTTTAACAGACAGCTCTCAGTCAGTCCTGCCCAATAGATCGTATTGTGAGAAAAGGGCTGGATAAAATGAACTTTCTTCCTTCTGAGCATCAGTGGAACCCCCACAAAACAAACTTCAGCACCATTTTTCACTTTATTCCCAAGATCAGTCAAAATTAACTGCAATTAGCATCCATTGTGGGTTGAATCTTCATCATCTGTGAACTAATCCATGAGTTTTTGTGAGCCAGTCCATGACTGCACTCCTCAAAGCTGCTCACCCCAGAGCTGGAGTGAATAATTTTCAATTAATAGATGATTCACACCAGTGTGGTTGCTCTTTACTACCCAAGTGTGAGATTTGGTGACACAATATCATTTCTACTGCCTTAGTGGATAATAAACACTCTAAAGACAGGAAAGAGGAAACAATCCCTTCCCTGTTCATGCAGGAGTGCTCTGTCCTTTCAGAGGACAAGAAGAAAGAGCTCCAAAACAGGGCATACAAGTAGGAAAGGATTCTTACAGATATTTGAATGGCCAGAGATAATTAGGAGAATCAGCCCTAGGCAAGGCAACTGATGTAATTACTGAAAGAGATGCAGACATAGACTTTGCCTTATGATAATGAGAAATTCACCTAAAGGCAACTAAAAATGTCCAAAAAGCCCAGGGTATCATGTAGAAAATACCAAGATGATTGGACTCCAGCATTACCATGATTACGTCCCACAAGTGCAGCTTAGTTTATCATTAAGAACAGGTTATCATCCAAGATGTTTAACCATTATTGAACCAACTGAGTTATTTGTATTTCCCTGCTGCAACCCCACCTCATCCTTTGGGCTCATCCTGTTAACCAAAAATTGGTTAAGATGAAAAAGCTCCTTAAAACCATTAAGAAGCAGGCACTCTTTATCTGCATGCAGATACACAATATGATACACAGATATCACAGATGCACAAGAGGATATCTATTCCAAAAGTTGTGTGTGCTGAGCAGAGGAAAGTTTCTGTTTAAAGACTGTATTTTACATACATATTCATTGATTGTGCCAGAATAAATATGCATATGATAATCATTTCCCCAAAATCATTAGCTTATTTTCCCTCCTCTTTACGTGTGAGTTCTTCTGTCCTGGGGGGTGTCTCTGGTGGTCCCTGGTGGGCACAGACCCCAGTGTTGCAGCTGCCATGTTCCAGCTGGGGCTGGTGAACTTCCAGCTTTCCTTCTTACACAAATGGTATTGTGCAGCTCCCTAGGCCAGGGCTTTTTTGAAGGATAAGCACTGTGTTAGCTCACCATGTATAGACAATTTATCACCTGGTAACAATCCCACTGCCAGCATTTCCACTGCCTCTAGCAGAGTGGATACCTTCTACTGCATTTTCTGTCCTTGCAAAGGTTCATCTTCAGCAGCTTTCAGGCAGGGAACACTTCTAGGAGGAAAGGCATACACCTGCCAGGTAGTCCAAGCTGTATTCCCAACCACCTGGAAGCATTCCCAGCTGAAAGCTTGACATTAAAATGTCACTTCTAGTCCTACAGCAGAGCTGGAAGAAAGCTGGCCCACAGAAAAGTAAGTTGCTAATACACCTGCTCCAGATGAGAGCATCAAGATTTAAATAGGCAGCAAATTTGCATAATACCCTTGAGATAAGCAGCACTACAGCAAAGCCTTGCAATGCATGAAGGATTTACTTTGTGTCTTATCCATTTCTGTATTCCAGAAGAGGCCATTCATCATTGTGCCAATACTTCAGAGATTTCACTGAAAGCTCCAACAGCTCTAGATTATCAAGGAATTATATATTTTTCCCCACTGAATAATCATTCCCAGAAGCCTGCGAGGAAAGAAAAAAAATCACATTTTCATCATGTAGGCTAATGACACTGCAAGCGATGACATTCACTTTTAATGACTACCCAAAGACATTGAAACCTCTCTTTTTGACCAGCTGAACAGATTTGTTCATTACTGCTTCATTTCCAGCTAGAAACACACTCAACAACCTACAGACAGGTCTTCCTCAATGCTCTGGCTACACAGGACCTCTACAAAAAGAAAAAATCCCCAGAGTTATTGCACATCACTATAATGAGCGATTTGTCCCAATTCAGGAATATGGAATGGAAATTCCTGTTCTTGTGGCCTCTACAGCCTCCTCTGCATGGGTTCTACCTTCTCTGCCACTCTGGGGACCCCACACCACATCATGGCAAACCCAGGTTAATCTGTCTGAACACAGGGATCCCTGAAAAGTCACTATAGCTTGCCTTGGCACCTGAGCTGGCCAACAAGGAACACTGGAAGCTGGACAGTGGCAATGCATTTAATCCAGCAGTGACTATTTTGTTCCCAACATCAGAGGAATATGGGAAAGCCAACAAGAGCTCAAAACTTGTGGACAGGTGGGATATTTACAGAGGTAGAACCTTGTATTGCAGTGGTTTGAGGGCTTAACTCACTTAAGCTCCTCTTGAAACTGCCAGGCTCAGATATATGATGATGAGGCTATAAAACTTTCCTGTTGAGACTAATGTATTGATCAGTCCAGAAGCTACATGAAATTTGTCCCATCTGGAGAGAATTCTGTATGTGATATCTTGCCATCAGTCGTCTGTGATGGCCTTTAAACCTCCAGCCTCTGCTTTGATACACATGTGGTTTAACTCAATCTGTTTTCCTTAAATAGAAAAGTGAACACATCTGGCAGTGATGTTTAGACTGGGAAAACCTTTTGATAAGGGGAAGGAGGTTACTGTATATCAAAAAAAAGCCCTGTACCAGCACTGCTGGAATCAGTGGGACTTATTGCTGTGTTATTCATTTGCTCTGAATCTTCTGCTGCTCCTGCAAAGAGACCCTTGGAAAACTATTACACATAGCACTCATGCTTTAAGTGGATGCAGTCACGGATCACAGACAAAAAATGTGCACAGATGTCAATACTATGATCACTCTTACTTGCAATACCTGTTAACACTCAAAAAACACCTTCAAAGACCAGTAAATAATATACACAGTCACTCAAAGGAGGAAGCCAGTGCAGGAAGTGGAACTACTTGAGGAGCTTCCTTGTTCTCCTGCTTTCAGCCTGAGTGCTAAAATCAGCTTGTTAATATGGATCTTCTGCCCTTGCTGTGAGGCCACGAGCCTGTCTCTGCCACGCAGACCAGGGATTTCTGAGCCCAGGCACCTTCAGCACCCAGGCCCAGCCACAGTGCAGAGCTCCCAAAAGCACAACAGGCATGAAGCTGTGTGCTGCAAGACCTCACGAGACAGCTTGTGGCATGAGGCGAACTTTTTGGTTTTATCTGGTTCTTCTTCTCAGGGTCAGGATTAAAAGCACAAGAGAGAGAATTCTTGTTGAGACTTAGATATTTTTATTTCTTACCTCAGTTACAGCTTTACTGACTGTGAGTGCTTCTACACACTAAGTTAACAGAATAGAAATGGCATGCCGAGTTCTGTCTTCAAGGTCTTTTTTAAGCCTAAATTACCCAATTATGCAATGCCAACTAATTAATTTTTACTTTTAACCCAATAACTAACCACCCATATTCCGCACTGCGGGTTTCCTCAACCAGTCACACAAAATCACCCAAACTTGTGAAGAAGCCGAAGCAGAAGAAAAAGAAAAAGAAAAAGAAAAAGAAAAAGAAAAAGAAAAAGAAAAAGAAAAAGAAAAAGAAAAAGAAAAAGAAAAAGAAAAAGAAAAAGAAAAAGAAAAAAGAAAAAGAAAAAGAAAAAGAAAAAGAAAAAGAAAAAGAACAACAAGAAGAAGAAAAACAAGAAGAAGAAGAACAAGAACAAGGAGAACAAGAACAAAAACAAGAACAAAAAGAACAACTAACCCACGCCCTAATCCCTCCATCTTGTCATATGTCTATTACTATATCCCAAAACCTTAAAATCTAAATCTTTCACCCTGTGAGATAACACACTCCTATTCAACTACGCACTGACAATCTCAGTGTTATCACTCAGTTTTGGAAGCATTTTCCATGGCCTCAGGTGAAATGCAGTGTATTTTTGAGGATCAGTCAGCACAGAAAGCCTGAAATCCTCTGTGCCCAGGGTTCTGACAGTAGCACAAACCAAATCTCTGTTAGGCACCAAGGAATCCCAAGGAAAGACAAATATTTGAGTGCTCACAGCTCTGGGAACTATTTCCTGTGGTGGGCACCCAAGAACCCAATCCCAAAACTATTCATGAATCTGAGTCAAACCCAGTGAGCCATCACTTCCCTCTCTCAAAACAACAATCCAGGAGCAGCAGCATTTTACACTTCCATGTGGGACCTGCCTGTTTTTGTCACAAGATGAGATGTCTCTGACAACACAAAGGGATGGAACAAAGGGACACAAACCAGTGCAGCTCACAGTCAGGCACAGGACAGATCCCAGCTCCACAGTCTGCCCCATCCCATCATCCAGCCAAGCTGGATGACTTCATCCCTTCTTGCTGCACAGATCCCCACTGGGCTGGTTAACAGGACAGATGTGCATTGGTTTACAGCAGGAAGACTCTTTGGTAGAGCTACAATGAGAAGTATAATCATTTTTTAAAAGAAAACTGATCCAAACCTGACAGGGATGCCAACAGAGACTAAGAATCCCAGAGGAGAGGGCTTGCTTGGGAGATTTCTGGAATTTCCTGCTTCTGGACCAATTAGAAATAGTACAAGATCATAACAATATATTCTGATGACAGTGTACCGTGTCACTCATCATTTTGGCCTGAAAATTGGAATTAGAGATGAAATAATGGGAAGAAGAAACTTTTTTCACACTTGCAAGGTTTCCTCAAAGACTCTTCAGGGAGATAGGAGTGCTGTTCTTCCATCTGTATTCCCTCACCCATCCCATCTTTATGGACGCTCACCTGGCAAATTACAGCTGTCTCTGGAACGTGTTCTCAGGAATTTGAGTAAAGGATATTATAGTTATAAATGAGAACATCCACACTGCCTGGCAGACAGTGCATCCACTGCGTTCAAAGAATTAATCAACTCATTTCAGAAAAAAAAGGGAAATTCAAGGGGTCATTGATCCCTGTGGATTAGGTATTTTACACTGTTAAAATTTCCAGTCATCTCGTAATCTTTCATACATCAAAGCAATCAATAGCCCTTGGGAGATAAGGAAGAACTGTTATCCCACTCCTCTGGTGGGAGAACCCAGATGCAGAGCGCAGGCTCAACACAAAGCAAGACCTTGACTGCTGGCTTTTTCCCTTCACACTGGACAAGGCTTCCTCTAAGTTCTCTTGAAACTTTGTGAGCCCTAAATCTGCCTGGTTTTGGGCTGGGAGAGGTGGTTTGTGCTGGCCAAGCTGCCATTCCCCACCCACTCAGCACGCCGTGGTTCCTGCTGCTTTACTAGTCAAGCAAAGACTCACACCTGCAGTGTTAGCACTGCATAACAAAATTAAGGCTCACAGCCTCCCAGATCCTGTGGCACTGTTGAACCATCCTTCCTGGGCTGAACTCTTGATGGAGCTTTCCCAGGAGGCTTCAAGGCACTGGTGGCCAATCCCACCCACAGCAGTCACCCTGTACCTCCCTGGTGACTGCAAACCTCCTGGATGCCCCTTCCCTTCCAGATGGAGCAGTTCTCCTTTTCACCAGCCCTATCAACTCTCTCATTTGGCACAACATGGGCCAGTAGGCTGAGGAAGGCA
The DNA here is from genome assembly GCA_018697195.1 of Certhia americana. NCBI lineage: Eukaryota > Metazoa > Chordata > Aves > Passeriformes > Certhiidae > Certhia > Certhia americana. Next base: position 2,715,045 of record CM031873.1, read on the forward strand.
ATTCCTGCTCCTCTGCTCTGGCCAGACTGCACCTGGATGCTGTGTCCAGCTTTGGGCTCCTCAGCACAGGAAAGATGTGAGCCTAGGTCCAGAGGAGGCCATGAAGATGCTCCAAGGGCAGGAGAATCTCTGCTCTGGAGACAGGCCGAGAGTTGGATTTGTTCAGCCTGGAGAAGATCTTTGTTACAGCCTTTGTTACAAACAAAGCTCATAATAAGACGGGAACAGACTTTTTTAGCAGAATCTGTGGAGATAAGGGCTGATGGTTTAAAACTAAAAAAGAACCATTTTAGACTAGACATAAGAATGAAGTTTTTTATGCCTAGCATGGTGAAACACTGCTAGGAAAGAGGTTTCCCAGAGAGGTTGTATGACTGCTGAGTCTTGGAACAACCAAGACTGGATGGGGCTTGGGGCTACCTGGGTTGATGAAAGGTGTCCCTGCCCATGCAGGGGCTTGGACTGCATGACCTTCAAGTCCCTTCCAACCCAAACTATTGTGTCATTCTATGATCTAACTTTGTGGCTGGAAAAAGGGACGATGTCCATAGGAAAGGCAGCTAAGAAATGGCTGGGGGCAGCCAACACCATCCATAGAGCCCGCTCCTCACCTGTGTCTGAGAGGCCCTCAGGAAGCAAGAGGCTGGGAATGGGCTCCAGGCCAGATGAACTGTCCTGGCAGGCCAGATGCTGCTCATGAGCCAGACACTGGGCAGTCCATCTTGAGACTATTAAACAGCAAAATCCCATCACTGTTTATGGCCCAGACCAGGTTCACACACAAGCCCTGCTTCCCAAACTTCTGACCCAAATGTAGGCAGCAGGTTTTCAAAATCTGGACTCAAGCCCAGAATAGAATTTTCAAGCTCTAGCCACCTTTTTTCACTGGTGTTTTTGCATTTCTGATGTCAATATCATTTTAGGTAATAATATGTTTCAAGTCAATTCGTTGTCTGGCCTTCATACACATACAAAGTCTGACAGGCAAATAAAGAAAAGAAACATATATTTGATAGATTTAAAAGCTGTTTCCATTTGGATTTCCTTTTAATAGAAACATTCTGTTGATCTTTGGTTTTGTGGAAGTTGAGGGTGGTGAATTTTTTTAATAGAAATTAATTCAGGGGCCAAATTTGCCTTACTGGGGTCCTGTCAATCCTTTCAAATACTGCCTTGGAAAACTGCAATTAAAAAAGAATTTCAAAACAACAGGAGAGACAATAAGTGGAAAGGATAAATTGTAGAAATGTCCTCAAGCTCATTGCCCTGGGTTTTTGCAAATTCTGCTTGATAGAAATATGCTTTTAAAATACAGAGGCAAGTAAAAGAAAATAGAGAAGCTTCATAGGCAGAGATCATATGGATCATGAATAACCCAGAAGTAGTTGCCATGCAGGGCTTGAGAAGAGCATTACCTACCCTGGACTAGAAGGTCACACCCATGAAGACACATTGACCAAACGACATAGGAAACCTAGTCCTGATGGGCAAGTATAGAAATATTTACAATTTTTGCTTACACTATTCAACATTTCAAAGTCTTTGATAACAGAGTAACACACCTATCTTGTCAGCATTGCTACAAAAAAGCCTCTCTAACCAAAATAAAAAAGGTCCCTAAGGTTTAGAATACCACTTCTAATATCCAATGGATTATAAAACATCTGATGGAGGAATGGATTTGCAGATAGAATGCTGCATTTATGACAATTATTAATGAAGAGGTTTATTTTGATAGATCTCTGCTAGCATAAGTATCTGGCACAGGGCATGATGCCACTGAATTTGTTTCCATTGCCCTTGCTCTCCCCTTGGAATGGTCCAGCAGGAGCTCTGCTGCTCCAGAAGGCAGCAGAGCCAAAACCCTCAGCAGTGATCTACCACAGAGAAATGCTCAAGGAAGTCTCCTGGCACAGAGCTGAAGGCTACACCCACCTCCATCCTTCATGTGAGCTGCACATTGAACACACACATCAAGCAGCAGCAACAGGGTTTCCAGGAGCCAGAGTCCAGCAAATTAGTTCAAGGAAAGAGACTGCCAAATTTACCAAGCAGGAAGGCTCCCAAACCTGCCTTGAGTTTTGTGCTATTCTTTGATTATACTGACATCTAAAGGTCACCAAATTAACTGTGTTAAACTTCCTGGCACATTCTTTCTGCTTCTGTTTCCCTTATCTAATGTCATCTCTAAAAATCAATGGACACTTGCTACATTTTTAAGAAAAAAATGGAAAACTGGCAATACATAACAGGTCTTTCATTGGTTTGGTTTTTAAATAAAAGACTTACGGGGAAGAAAAAAAAACAACAGAAGTCAAAGTCTGTTAGTATCAATATATATCTGAGGGATCAAGAAGGTACGAAGGATCAAGAAGATAATAAACTATTTATCATAGATCAGGACTGTAGACCTGATTCATTATTTAGTTCTGTGTTACTCCACTGGCTTCTAAGAAGGAATTCCAGGTATTCAGCCATACAAGGAAGAACAAATCTGGCCAATCCATCATAGGTTTCAACAGTAAATCTTCCTTTACAGCAGTTCCAAGAGGGGACAGAGCTTTGTCTGCAGAAGCTGAAATCCCATTTTGTGCTCTGGAACACCCTGGCATCTCCCTTAATGCCCCATTCAGTTCTACCAGCCTGCAGGGAAATAAACAGGGAACCAAAGAGCAGCAGTCCAAACCAGCCATGCACAGGCAGGGCTTTCAGCACGTTGTCACTTGGTGTCACACAGCACATGCAGATGGCTGAGCTGGACCAGCCCAGTGCCTGTGATGGGTAAAAGCAGCTCCACAGGCAACTGGAGCCACAGTAAGTGGTGCTGGTGGGACAGGAACCAGCTCTCCAGAGAGCAAGGTAAGGACATAAAGTCCCAGCCCCATCTTGGTCAGCCCAGAGTCCTCCCACAAGCAACAACCTGGAAAAGCCAGGCAAATCCCCTTCAAAAAATAAGGGCAGGTGTCAGAAAGGGTTAAACAGAGGGCAAATAACTTATTCACATATAATGTCTCCTAAGGGGGGACATCCAAATGAAACAAGTCATTCACACAGCCTCAACCCCTCGTGGCTCCTCTGAAGGACAGCTACCCCCCGAGTTTCCTTCCTGCAGCTAAAGCAGAGCCAGGAGCTCAGACAAAGCTGTGCAGTCCAGGAGCCCCTGACTCTGCCCCAAGTGTTTGAACATGTATATTATTATTATTAATAATAATAATTGTTCTGCACACATGGTCACAAAGTAGCCATCAGGTTCTCAGAGCCAGCCCCCTTGAGGGAGTGAGCACCCTGCAGTGGAAGGTAAACACCAACTCCTGAGCCTCCTAAGCCAGGCTGCCATCAGCAGGCTGGCACTGAATTAGACACTAATCAGATTAGGATAAATCACTTTAATCTGACATTCAGGAGTGAAAAGCCCCCACACCACCTCTACAGGGGCAGAGCCCAGGGCTTTGAGCAGCACTGACTGCTGCAGCTTCACACCCAAACCATGAAGTATTTGCCTCATTCCAGCCAGCAGTTTTATCATCTTAATCATGGATTAAACAGCTGTATTTCAGAGAAGAAAGGGATTGGGTTTAAACAGGCAGAGCTAGGGATGCTGCTCTATCTCACAGGCAAAACAGCACAGCTGGGGAAAATGTCCCCAGACTGAGGATGGCAGAAAGTGGAGGGGTCTGAGGCAGCCAGGTTGAGCAGGGGTCAGGATGCACTCAACATAGGGGAGGACAGAGGGAGGCAGGGTCAACAGCACTCATGGGACCCTGGAGATGCCCAGCAACACCCATCAAGAATAGCAGACACACCAGAGCCTGCCCAGCCGTGCAGAGATGCCCAAAGCAGGGCACATCTTGCTGCCAGGCTGCCTGAACAGCTGCCTCAGCACCCCTGAGCTCTGCTTCACACACACACAGTATTTGAGAGCAAGAGCAGAAAAGCCTGGGGGTTTTTTTACACAAGAGTAACAGCCTGACTGAAAACTCCCTAGCTAAGGCTGTAATGGACCCCAAAATTCCCCTGAGCTCAGGTGTGATCTGTAGCACCCAATAGGTGTGATCTGCATTTCCTCACCAGAGCAAGACAGTCTGGTGGAAATGAGCTACTCCACCTGCAGTATTGACCATGGTGTCAATATTGGAAATATTGGAAAGGAGGAACAGTTACTAGAGTTAAAGGACTATTTGTTGTAGTTAACAGATAACCTGCTGTTATCTGCCTGAATAAAAAAGCTCCTGCCTGAACAGCTGCCTCAGCACACCTGAGCTTTCTTTCACACACACACACAGTATTTGAGAGCAAGAGCAGCAAAGCCTGGGGTTTGGTGCTTATTAAAGCCTGAAAACACACACACATACTGAGTCCTCCCCGTTTCCTCCCTGCAGTCACATCTTTCCACTCCCCCATCACCTGCTTGCAGCAAAGAGCCATAAACCCAGCAGCTCTGGGGCCTCTCCCCCACCCTCAAACCTTCCTTCAGTCATTTCTAAGGCCATCTGAGAGAGCTGAAAACAGCAGTCTTGCAAACACAACAACATAAACCTTGCTTCCTTAGGGGCTGGAACAAAATGAAGAGCCAAAGATGAAAGCAGAAAGCACTGCTGCTTGGTCCTCTACTACAGTCAGACACAGCATCAGCCCAGCAATCATTCCAGTGAATTAAAGCCTCAGTGCTGCAAAAGTGCAAGTGGGTATTGTAACTCCACAGGTACATCATCACAAATGGCCAGAGCAGAGCAGAGAGGCTGACACAGGGCAGATACCTGCTGTTCCCCCAAAGCATCACAGAAACAGTCAAACAAACAAGGCACAAGCCAATCCAACACGTGCTTTTTATTTAAAAACGCTTATCCTGCACAGGCTGTAATCCTCCACAACACACAGATCCCTGAAGCAGATCTATCACTGGAAACCAGGCAAAACATTTAGTGAGGATCACTGGGATTTTTGCCCAAGTAACACCTCCAGGACTGGGCTTCAGCTGTTTTGATTTCCCTGGCAGACTGATATCATTGGCTTGCTTAAATAAGGGCTTGAGTTGCCTTCCTTGCCATGACCTCCCCATGCAGAATTAGAAGGTTTATTTGTTCTAAGATAAAGTATAGTGACACATTAAAGATGCCCTCATTCCTTCTCTTAGATCAGCTTGATGTCTGTTTCAAAAACGTTATGAAACACTCTCCAAACCTGCTGCAGAATTGAATATTATGATATTTCACCAAGGCGCCGTTCAAGTGAACTTTCAACTACAAGTGCAAGTTTGAGTGTCAAAAGTGAAAACAAACCATTCAGAGCCTTTCACTGGGACAGACCTTCAGTGACACTGGATGTAGGGAAATAATTGCAGATGGTATTGTTGTGGGGGGAAATATCACCTGCCATGAAACCTCACCCTGAGCGAACATTCAGTTGTTATAAGATCATATCGTGGTGCTGCTTCGTGGTAACACATCCAGACTGCAGCAAGGTCATCCCACAGGAAACCCTCACAGAACAACAGGGTTTTGTTCGTTGTGGTTAATGGTACTAGAATGGGGGGGAAAAAAAATTTTTAAAAAGCCTAGCCAAATATTTTTGCTGCAGATAAAGCAGGCTTCAGTTAGAGGGAGGTTTACTTTTTTCCCATCTTTACAATGGGGAAAAAAAAAGCAGCAAAAAATATGATGTTCATTGAAAATGAGAGAGGGGTCTTTAACAAAAAAAAAAAATATTAAAAGCTTGGTATATTAATCATGAAAAAAGGAGAATGCTTGCCAACATAGTGGAATTTTCTGTCACACAACAACCCAACAGTTTTGGTGTTCCTTGCACAAATATCTTTCTCAAAGCCCCTGGGTGATGGAAGATTTCCACTTCTCCTCTGGAAAGGCATCTGGAGAGTATGTTTTAGCCACGCAGAGGTGTTACAACAGAAAAGTGGTGCCAGCAGAGACACAGACACACACTGGAGAGCATAAAGAGAATGGGGATATCTTGGTGAGGGTCTGGAGAGAGAGAGCAGAGAAAACTCACAGTCCACAGTGAAAAACTGAGGATACATACAGAAGGAAAGTGTTTCAAATTAAAAAATTGATCCACCTTCACCAAAACCCTAAAGAGAGTCTGAGTATGAAGTGTCCAGACCAGCTTTGGAAAACCAGCATTTACAGGAGCACATTTCACAGACATTGTCCTGATTAGGACTGAAAGCTGCTAGAGATTAAGCACAGGAGTAACAGCCTGGCTTAAAACTCCCTAGCTGTAATGGACCCCAAAATCCCCTGAGCTCAGGGTGATCTGTAGCACCCAACAGGTTTGATCTGTGTTTCCACACCAGAGCAACAGAGCACAGTCTGGTGGTAATGAGCTGCTCCATCTGCAGTGTTGACTATGATCAAATATTGGAAGGCACCTAAAAGTGTTCCTGAAATGCCTCTTGTCTGCCAGCAATCTGGAAATGTCTCCATTTCTAACAAGAGAGGACAGCTGCCAGCCCCAGGACTATGGGCAAAGCCTGAGGGAAAGAGCTGCTGGTGGGACATGGGAGCTGTGTCAGCACAGTGAATCCTCTTCCTCAGGACAGCCAGCACCATGGCATCCAGATTTCATTGCATTTTTCAGAACAAACACGCCTAGACAGAGAGGAGGAGAAAGGAAAAAATCCTCTGTGCCTGAGCCCACTGCAGGTGTGATGTGTGCCTTGGACGCCAAGCAGCAGGCACATGGGCCCTCAGTGTTATGTAGCCAAGGCAAACAAAACACAGCAAGGCCAAATTTTGGCCCCTTCAGGATCCATAAACCGGCCTCTGGGAGCTGCGGGGGGCACGTTATTCCTAATTGTGTCTTGTTTAAGTTGGCTCTTTGAACAGCAAATCTTTTGCTGTCTTGGCCAGAGTCCTCAGTCTCACACCTCGGTGGGGCTTACCTCTTTTCTTGGATTGGTAAGTTAAAGAAATCCCTTATGTTGACACATGTTAAATGCTTTTGATCAAAACCCACTAATTTTTATTAGAAGTAGTTAGGATGACATGCTGAGAACCTCTCCAGTGCATAGGGAGAATTCTTCACAAAGGGCACAAGATCCTCCCTTTCCTACTCCAGCTTCACTGATTGCCAACACCTTTGCCTGGATTTTCCCCTCCTAACCAGCAGCAAAACAGACGTATGCCCAGGAGAGGTGAAGGACATCCCTCTGCAAACACAGGTATAAACCCCAACAGCCTCACTCCTCACTGATACATAAAGTGAGTTAAGGAGAGCCCTTTTGGGGAAGAAGCACCAAAACCTTCAATTTATGCTCAGCCAGAAATATCCTTGACTTACAAGAAGTGAGCAGCTGGTATTTTTCACTCAGGAATAACACTGCACCAAACACACTCTGGAATGGTAGGACCAGAGCCTACTCTAATCAGTCTAAGAGGGTAACTCCCCCTTTTTACAGTAATTTGCCACCAACCACATCAACAAGCCCAGGGATGCTGAAACCTCAGCATCAGGCCTCTACAGCAGCCTGGAAGTTCTGTGAAAGTATGAGAAGGCACTGGCTATCTTCCAGACCAGTCTTTCCCTCTTTTTTTCCCCCATATTTCTTATTTTGGCCCAGTGGGGAGCACAACTGTGCTTGCTCAAACTGAACAGATCCAAGCTTGAAAAATGGAGGGTGAGGTGTGATACTGTCAAGCTTCCAAAGTTTGAGGGATTTGTTAGTCTAGTGCAGAGATGAAGAAACCTGAGGTGGAAAAGACAAAACATTTCAGCCCTCCCTGCTGCAGATTAATGAAAACAACCCAACATTCAAAGAGGGGTTCACTTCATGGCAGCCCCTAGGCTGGGCAGCTCTTGCTAGCCTGTTCAGCTCTGTCTCCTGTGGGGAGGGCTCAGGTGACACTGCCCTGCCCTGGTGGGCTGGCTGCGAAGCTCACAAGCAGCCATGGCCTCGAGGGATGTCTTGACATCACACCTCATCTATGTTTTAGTCTGTTAGTGGCAAAGTCAAAGAGATACAGTGGCTTTGAGGGTGACTACTCCCATTCTCCCAAGCCCTCAATGGCTCTGTGACCTTACTCCTCCTCTCACCTGCAGATTACCAACCAAATCTCCCTCTTACCCAGGAGAGCTCCTTTAGCCATCCCTCTGCTCTTTCTGCAGGGGCAAACCCTTCCAGACTTCTTCAAGTTCACTTTGCTGTTTAACCTCTAACACTTGCCTGCTTTAGAAGATAAGAATTGGGGATAAACACTCCCTTTTGTTCCTACAGCAAAAGAAACCATCACCTACTTGGTTAGTGGTGTGTTGCATGCAGAGGCAGTGCAAAAATACACTGGTTTTCCCTGAAATAGGAAATAAACTAACCACAAAACCCATCAATTGCTTAATGCATTGCAGGTTCCTGTCTGATCTGCTCAAAACTTTCTCAGCCCTGCCAGCTCCCAAGCTCCAATCTTCCTCTGGTGTGTATGTCTTGGATTATCATTTCACAGGGGAGTACACTGTTTTTTTCTGGTTTGCACCTCCTTTCCTTATTTCTGCTCTGTATTTCCCACACTTTGTGATCAGTCAATACACTGAACATGAGAAATGGAAACTGGATAAATCAGCATCACACCTTGTCCAATTACCTCCCATTATAACCACAACCAGATGCTACACTTAGAAGTTGCAAGAAATTCCATTGGGGATGGTTACAAAATTTAAAGCATATCTATTCCATTCCTCTGTTATCAAGAGTCACAGTATTTCCCCTTTTAGCATCAAATACATTTATAATTTGCAATACACACAGCTCTCATCCCAAAACAGCAGGGAAAATGCAGAACTGGACATTTCCAGTACCTACACACCAGACCACACCTTACACAAAGCCAAGGCCAAAACACAAAGAAACCTGTGGCATGAGAGAACACAAGATCTTGTGACCAACATAAAATAACCCTGTTCCTAATCTTTACAGCATCCAGATTTCTCTAGGCCTACTTCCACGGGTGTTTTTTTCCTTCTTTGAAAGCTTGCAGGCAGAACTACACCAGGATTCCCAGATCACTGTGTCCCATGATATTAGTGCTTCCTGCCGGCTGCATGTGGCACTTATGATTAAATCAGTGTCCTGAAGGCATCTGTGATTGATTTACACTGATAGTTCCTTCACTTATGTCACTGACAGCCAGTGAGGCTAGATTTTACAGCAAAAATTCCTGATCTTAATCCATAAATTCATCACCTTGCACTTCTGTGTCAAACTAGCTTCCATTGCTCCCCCTCTCCAATCCTCCTCCTCTGCTGATGCCTCCCCTCAGTCCATCATCAGCAACAGCTTCACTAATGGAAATATTTAATAAAATAAGCCATAAAACCCACTTCGCAAGACTCCACCTCACAACATATTTAGTCCTGACAATTCTGCTATCAACAAAATCTGTCACATTGTCACATGTCCTTTAAGCAGTTCCCCATAGACTAACTTTTAAAATCTTACTTTTATCCTTTTTTTTTTCTCTGACTAAACTAGTAACTTCCAATGTGGCACAACAACAAATACTTGGACAATCACAAATAAGATCCCTGGCTTTTTTTTTTTTTAGAAGAAGGCAGTGTAGTTTACAGAGCTGTCAAATCTGACCAGTCTGATGCTCCTAAACTGAACCTGCATGCCATCCCACATTCCAATCCCCTATGTCTTTAACAACCTTTTCTCTAATATTCATTGCAAAAGCTTTTCTTTCTATTCAGGTTAAACCCAAATGTCTACAGTTATCCACTACCACTAAGTCTTTTGTTACAGTCACTGTAAAAACACAATTAAAGCTGGATTATGGTATGCTTATGCAGAACAGTATGTTAATCCACAAATTGTCCTGTGGAAGCCACGTTTGGAGTCAAAGCTGGTGCAAATAAGAAAACCAGAATTGCACCCAGAGGAGATTAATACAACAGTACCTCACTAATTCACACTGAAGGCGAGAAAACCACATTGAATATTTCTGACTGAAAGGAGTAAGAGAAGTACAAATAACTGCATCACAAAATGCTCTCCTTTTCAGTTGCAAGTAGCAATCTCTGAGCAAACATCATGGGGCACTGCAATGAGAGGAGCATGCTATATATAGCTAATGAAATCTTGCTAACATTAGACATGGCTATAGCATCTGTTACTAAATCTTTGCTGAGGAGTGTACATAGACCAGCAGTTTCTAGAGAGCTTGTAAGAAAAGCAATGTACTGAAATGGAGCTTTGTCAGCTTCTATTGGACGTAAATACAACATTAAATTGAGGCTTAATATTTACTGCTGTGTCATCTCCACAGGCAATTACCATCAGTGCCTGAGGTGGTCCTCAGGTGATGCTAAACACTACAACCAGTGATTTCATTGGCTGTCCTTATTACTCTCCAGAAAATTTTCAATCAACATGATGGAAATTATGCTCAAGGTACAGCTGTAAGGCTCAGACCTGCTCCCATGGACTCAATCTGCATCCACAGGATGAGGAAATTTTCACCTTTAAAAAAAAACTCTTCAGCATCTTCCACATGCTGAGCATCCACCACAGAGACCCGTCCTGCAGAAGCCCCTTGCTACATCTGCCCCACAGGCTCAGTGCCCCTGGCCAACAGCAGAGCTGTGGAGGTGCAGCAGGGCTCAAACTCTGTCCCACAACATGTGACAGCTTCCCTTGAGCTGGAGGTCTGTCGTGATACGACAAGATAAATCACACGCAGACAGCTCTTCTCAAAGAGGAGAGAGGAATAAGGGAAGTTTATTATGACACTCTAACTTACATAGCATTGCTAAAAGTGAACAGTCATTGGAAAAGAAGGTTGCTACTTCTCTAATCACACTGGTTAATACAAAAGTTCATCAATTCTCACTTCCTTTAGAAAAGTATGTACACAATTGCTGTTTACAGAGACATGTGTGTGGGAACTGATTCCAAGAATTCAAAAGCATCAGAAGGCTAAAAAAAAACATACAAAAACAAGAGCAACAGAGGTGCTCCAGGCCCAGTCTACAGGTAAAACCAGAGAAAGGCTGATTGTTTCCCTTCAACCAGCAGGGATCTCCACATGGTGCTGAGGACATCACTAGAATATTAACCCCGGCCTCTGCTCAAGGCTAAACCCCAGCCCAGCTCAGGTAGGCTCAGCCACTCACCTTGTTTGAGTTTGTTTCCTGCTCCAACAGACAAGGAGGGGAGAGAGGTGTTTTGACCCAAAGAGGACCCTTGCCAGCTCTGCATGCTGCAGCAGCAGCCACATGCTCTGTCCCACTCCAATACCCAAACACCTGGATGCCTTTGTTGCACAGCTGCACCCCCCTCCAAATCTGTGAACTGACCTTGTGAGACTGGGAGAGGATAAAGGAAGAGGAAAGTGAGAGAAAACAGGTTTTTGCGGGACGGAAGCTCTCCTGTCTCTCCAGTGGGTAGCAAGTGTCTTGGAAGAGCGTATTCTTTGACAAAGGACTGGATTTCTGCACATCACCCTCTCTTCCTTTCTCCAAGGTAGATGTCAGGTGGGATTTCAGTATTGGGGGGATGGACAGTGCTGGGATGGCTCTCTGCAAGCATTAGCACTTGTCCTGCAAGCCCCAGAGTCCACAGAGCCAGCAGGAGGGAGCTGCTGAGACATGGTGAGGTTGCTGGCTCTTGGCTGGGCAGGTTCAAGCTGCTGCCCTGCCAGGTGAGAACATTTTCCACCCTCCTGCTGCTTAAACCCGTTTCTGACCAAACTGACTGCAAGAGGGAGGAGAGGAGTCTCCAGTCCACATGGCAGAAATCAGATCTTTATTGGCAGCACTGTGCAGGGAAGAGATTACTGGAATAGAGACACCTGGCTGGGCTTTGGGACACACGGGGCTTTGGGATTCTCCATCCCACAGCTTCTGGGCAGCCCAGACAGGGCAATGTGGGTCACAGGAGTCCTGCAGCAGTGCTAGTTGGGCAGCTCTGGTGGAGATCACCAGACACAACACAGCAAGGTCACTGCTGGGACTCCTTCCAGCACCTGTGCACAGTCCCAGCCTGCTCACATCAGGATTCCAGTTTGCCCCTGCAGGATCTGCATTAACACCCAGTGTGGTCAAGGATCTTCTACCCTGTTTGGGATACAGATGAAACAGGGTTAATTCACCTGGTGACTAAAGGATGATTTATTGCAAAATCAGTCTCAAGGGAATGTGAGACCTTTAGGTTGTTACATTCAGCGCCTTGACACCAGAAAACCATCTTAATTCTAGTTACAAGGTCTTTTATAAATTTCTTATCCAATCAGCTACTTCCACAGAGCTCTCTAACTGCTTCATAAACCAATCATTAATTGCTATGTTTGCTACTTTTCTACTGCAATATTTCCGTTTTTCCAATCATCTAATTCTACAAAAATTTATTGCTGTACCTTTTACTTCTAACAACTCTATAACAAGTTCTATTACCAAACTTTAATATTTTCTGCTATCTTCCTTAACATTTTTATTTGCTTATGTGAGGCATATTTCTACTTGCTTAAAAGATACTTCAATTTAAATAATAAATAAATAATATAAATAAATAATATAAATTCCAGTTTTACTTTTACTGTTCTAAACTCCCAAGCCTTCTCCAAGGCCTTTTGTCAAACTTTGTGTCCATCTCTATCTCTGAGCCTGAGTGCTCCAGCCTTGGGAGCTCTCTGGGCCTGCATTTCTCACACTACCCCTGCTCAGCTTCCCAGTCCTCAAAAGCCCCCAGCAGCTGTATTTCTGCCGTGATAAAATCCTCAGACATGTAAGTTTTCAGCAACAAACAAAAGCCAAAGTGTATGGATTTGGAAGGCAAGGCCAGGTCAGGCCAACACCCAACCTGCAAAGAATAATTTCCACGTAACAAATCTCCTCCAGAGAAACCCCTGAAGCTGGTGACTGGCCTGTAACTTTAGGGTTTCAATACCCATGGGAACAAGTCAGCTACAGCTCTGCTCCAAGTTTGCACCAGTGGTGCAAACCACACCAAGCCCAGAGGAGCACCAAGGGCAGGGAGGAGCCCTCAGCACTGCTGCAGCAGGACAAACACCACAGCATCCCAAAACACAATACCCTGGGTTTAGATCCCTTTGGGGACAGAGAAGAAGGCTGTGGGACCATGTGGAGCAGAACTGGAGACTTGTAGATCTTGCAACTCGGACCATACCAGCATAAACCACCTCAGGTGATTTCCCAGCAGGAACCAGCCAATCTCTTCAACCACAACAGGACTATCTTTGTGAAACAGAGCATCAGCTCAGACTGAGCCCAGCAATCATTCCTCAGGCTGACTCTTGCTTTGCAGAGCCTTACACAACAAAAACAAGAAATTCAAAGCCACAGGTAGGTTGTGAGTCCACTCAGGCACGAAGACAGCAGTGGTATTCACTCAACTGCAGGAAGCCCACAGCAAAATATCTAGTCCCTGATAATACCTTCTAGATTCCTATCTCTCATTGTCATGGTGTTAAGCAATCACAGTCAATAACTTCCTGGCATCTTGGAGAATATTCATCTGCACCTGGCTTTCTAGTGAGTTTTTAAATTTCTGCCTCGCAGGACCCCAGCCATTTTTGTGCTAGTTCTCCCTTCAATTTCACACTTAATTAAGCCCCCGGATCTAGTCTCAGGATGAATTGCTCACTAGACCAGCAGCCAGAATTGATGTCGTGTCTAACTGATGGAGCCTGAGTACCAAAAAAAAAAAAAAAAAAAAAAAAAAAAAAAAAAAAAAAAGAGAGAGAGCAGGAGTGATAACAAAAGAGAGAACAAGGAAAGCTGATTTTATTTCAGGCTTAAAAGCCGAATATTCTACTAAAATGGTATCACATGAGAGGAAAAGAGTCTCCTATCCATGTGACACTGCTGACCCAGGCTTGGTTTAGAAGCTGTAATATCATTCCAAATTATGTTGGCAAGTAAGTATTCCTCAGAGACAGCTAAAAGGAAGCAGAACTCAGAGAGAAGACAGCACGGGATGGAAAAGGGGGCTGACCAGTGCTCCTCTGTGGAGGAGACACACTGAACCTCTGATGGGGAACTGTGCAAAACCAGACAGAGGTAATGAGAAAGCCTACAAGGGCTCAGTGTGATGAAGTGCTCAAAAGCCTGGGTGTTTCCTCTGAACTTTCTCCAAACTCCCCAATTTAGGCCAAAAACCTCATGAGCGAAACCCTTCTCAGGAGATTTCTGGAAGTTCCTGTTCTTTTTGGAAGTATCACAAGACGGCTTAGTTTTATTACTGCAGTTTGGCATTCCTGTTTGCAGTATGGTGAATCCCAGGGAGGCTGAAGGCAATGAAGAAGCCGAGATGACATTTTTGAGTGCTGTGAAAAACCAAATCTGAGTTTTTTAAGAGTTTCAGGTCAGTGTTGCTCTGGGCACACACACACAGTTCTTCATGATAAGCAGGCTACATCGTCTCTTTAGAGAGATTCAAAAAAATAATAAGGCATCTTCCAGGCATCTTCCAGGGTATCTCAAGCACCCTGGTAGGCTGTTGATGGATGAGAAAACAAGAGAGGACTGCAGGGGATTCCACAGCTCTCTGCTGGTCCTGTATATAATATTACACCTATGCACTGCCTGTCTGGGACAATTGAAAATCAGGCCATTGATCATATCCAAGTTTGCTGAACAAATTATTGCAGCAGCTGACTGAAGAAGTTTCTCCACTAACAATTCATTTATTGACTCCCTCACTCCCACCAAGACACCAGATAACCTGTATGTGATAACACGTGCTAGGTAGTTCAAGCACTACTCACCATCCCTCACACATCACCTGCTTCTCCTTCAGATTTTCTTCATCTACTGAAATGTCACAAGAGGGAATTTTGAGTTCTTTGGCCTAAACATTTCTGCTGATTCGAGCACATTCCTGGCCTCAAAGTAAGGCTACAGACTCTGGTACTAACCACCTGTCCAGAAAAGTGAGAAAATCTTATTCATTAAAAGTAATCAGGTGGATTTAAGCTGGCCACTTGCCTCAAAGTTATAAAGGGGTTTTCAGTATTGGTATTTCTGAATTAACAAGTAGAGAAAGAGATGACCCATTAGAAGCAGTTAATGATAAATGTAGTCCTTTAAAAACCTTCAAACAGGTTTTGCTATCAAGGCTCTGTAGAGGCATCTTTACTACCTGGTCCCATTTCCAGCCACACAGAGAGGTGGTATCTCAGCATCCATGAAAGGTCAAGCCATGACCTTACCAATGTGCCCGCCATGAGATTCACCTTCCATCCTGAAACTCCCTGGCACCCAGAAATCTACAAGTGCCAGGGCTGAGCAGATTTCCAATACAGGAAAGCTGCAAAGTGGTAACAGCAAATTATTCAACCCTAAAAAATCACAGTATCTGGTAGGGTTGGGAAAAGCAATGAAAACTCACCCATAATTCCTTCAGGGTTTCTTTTCTTGGTTTTGAAGCAAATACAGTGACAAAGAATATTTAATGCCTCAAACATGTTTATGAGAATCCACTTGTTCAATGCAAATTCTGTTAATTCCAGGGAATCTTATCCACTCTTCCCTAAATCACGGTGAAAGATGTGACAGACTGAAGTGGCCAGAATGCTGTGGGTTTTCAGAGTTATCCAGATCTGCCCCCACTTGTAGAAGATTAATATTTCTTGCCATTCCCACATGAAGAAAACTGGTGCTACATGAATCCCCAGAACAGATTACACCTAGGTAGTGACTCCAGCACCAAGGAAACCCCCTCTACACCTGATATCCAGGAGAAGTTCTGCAAATCCCAGCAACACAAGCTGAAGAATACGACATGAACTGCACACAGACCCTGAGTTAACAGCACAGAATTTCAGTTGGGGATAAACCCAGGCAGTAACTCACCACCAGGTCACAATTCTTTGCAGGAGACTCGAGCGTGGCCTCACGTCCCCACACTGCTGGGCACAAATGGACATCAATTAGTGCCACACAGGCCAGATCCCCTGAAGCTACAGCAAGAATCTTTTTCTGCCTGAGATTTCCCTACAGTATGTTGCACTTCAACCACACTCACACGCACAGGGAGCTGTGTGCTCATTATTTCATTTGCTTGCCTGTTTCTAGAGGCAGGGGAAGGCTGCTCTGCAAGCCATCGCCTTTATCCTGACATTTGGATTTTGTGAAAGCAATTTTGGATTGAGCCTTGAACAATGATTCTCTCCGTTCTGCTTATTCTTTTGTCTCCTTGGACACACTGGCAAATTTGCTTCAAGCTAAAGTAGGAATTTAGCAGGGTACGAAGGGAGAAGTTAGTGCAGTGAGATGGAAAGCAGGCAGAGTGTCACAGTTTTTAATTGTTCCTGCTGTCAGAAAACAAACTGAGTACAGTAGCTCACATTATTTCCTGCACAAAATCCTATTCATTGCCTGCATGGGACCCATCCACTGGCAAAGCAAAGACTTCCCAAAATTCTGTGTTAGATTGAAAGAAAGCATCCACAAGATACTGACTTGTCCCACCTGCCTGCATGGAAAGCTTTCACTCAACCACTGTGCCCTTTGTTCTTACCAGGGGTTCACACCTCACACCAACCTGCCCTCAGAAAAAGAACATTTTTAAGTTCACAAATATGGTTTTTTTATTGCTTTTAGACTGTAAAACTTGGCACTGACGTGAAGATAAGAGCAGCTGCTTCACACCCTAATTTGTACTTCACATTTTCAATGTAAATCACTGCAAGGACATCTGCCCACATCCTTGAGTACCTCTCTCCCCCTCTCTCCTTTACAAACCTAAATTTAAGAACATGAAAATAAGTCTTTTCACATTTTCTGAAAAACGTGGACCCAGTGCAGGAACTTAAACATTGTACTGACAGAATTGCTCCAGCTGTGGGAGAGGGGGCTTTAATCCTCTCTGGTGCAGAAATGGGGAGAACAGACCTCCCCAAACTCCACAGATGCAGGGGAAAAAAGGAAATGTGCCTCGACAGGCAGCACTGGAGGCAAAAATCTATGCTGAACCTAAACCTGAGCAGATTACAGGGGTCACATTGGGTATATTATTCCAGTTGGTATTTTGAGAACTGAAAATCTGAGAAAAGCAAAGTATTCCTGCAAGAATCAATCGCAGCCATAAATCCAAGTATTTGAACTTATAACCAGCTTTTTTGTGTGTTCATAAATCAAGCAGGGAGAAGTAAAATCTTTGAAGATTTTGAGAGAAAATGCTATTATGAGTTTAAAAGAATACAGAGCAAATTTTGTGGCTAGAGTTGAACTTTTTGGACATAGATTGAATGTGAATGATGGGAGCAACTTTTCAGTTTTTATCATTTTCATAGAAAATGGTCATTTCATAGAACGCAGAAGGAGAACATAGAAGATGAATTCTGAGCCCTGAGGAATGAAGAGCCATGGAATGGTTAGAAGGAGGATTCTCCTTAGCACAGACTGGGAAAGAGTCACATCCTTCAGCTTGAGACCCACAGGGTCTCCACCAAGAGCCTCCTTCCCTGATGGCAATAAAGCTAATAAGGATATTGATTCCACATTTCAAAATACATTCACTTTGGCCAGGCTTTCTCTCCAGCAAGAAAAGACAACATCCTGAGGTTTCCTCCAACACCTTGAGAAAAGTGATTCAATTCCCTATATTTTTGTGTCTAATAGACTCCTTTGCTTCAAAAATGTCAATCTATTTAAAAGGACGCTTTTATTTTCAAAAATTCTTCATGAAAGGTTTCAGAGTACCTTTGACACTGGATTACACCACATTTCCTCTGACACCTGAGTCACAAAATGCTCAGAGCAGAATTTCCAAGGCTTTCTTTTATTTTGTGTTCCCACGAATCCTACTCCCACCATGGCCAATAGGATTCAAGAGAAAAAGGGCAGGCAAATTCTGAACACATTTGAAGGCCCAAACCTCAAAGTAAACATTTTCCAGTCAAGAAAACAGCATTTTGGTTATCAATGAGAATGTTAGCTCTGCTACCTCCCTGGCTGGACACTCCTGTGTCCAGGAGCTACAGCCCCTCCTGTAATGTAAACCTGGGGTGACACAATCCAGAAGTTCTCTAAATCCACTGTCCTACACCTGCACTCACAAAGTCTGTTTCTCCTGTCTCCTCTCTCTTCTCACTCTAAATTGAAACATCAGAATTTCTCCTCTTTTACAGGTCACACTTTCCCAGGTCTGTAAATATCCACCTGCAGACTCCTCTGGAGGATCAGCCCTTCCTGAATCCTTGACTCCATCCCTTCTCAAAAAGCCCTTCCGTTCTCAAAGAAGACTCCTTATTCCAACAAACTCCTTGTTTCCCCTGATTTTCAGAGTTCAGCCCAACCTCTCAGCTCCAATCTCAGCACAACCATCCTCACAATAACCCCACAACTTTTCCCCTCAGTTTGGATCTCAACTCAGACATCTTCCACCTGTTTCAAAGGAGGGTCTGTTTAGAGCAGTACCTGCAGTTTCACAATTTTCACACCTAAAATAGCAAGGACATTTCTGATGCAATCTAGACATGAGTCCATAAAACTTGTGGCCAGCACAAAATCAGTCCTGGCAGTAGGATCAGTGCTCCTGCAGCTTAAAGCCCAGTGCTGTATATGCTGCTACTTAAGTGGGAGATTCTTTCAGAGCAGTATTAAGGTTTAGGACTTATAACTGAAGTGTTCTAATCCTTCCCAGTCGAGGCCAATGGTGCATGTAAGAGTATTAAGCTTGAGATATGTTAAATCCTAAACACTTCCAAGTTGCAAGCAGAAATAGATCACAATCAAAGCCCACAATTCAAAGATGCTGAAGAGAATGAGCTCAAAGCCAGGCTCTGATTTTGGGAGAACTCTTCTCCACACATTGTGAGTGCCAGATCTGGATGAAGATATTAAAAAGTAGTTTCAGTCCTTATCTATAACCCATCTGAAGATCAAAGAGAGTTGGAAACAAAAGCATCCCAAGGCATTGAAATGATACATTTGTAATGAGTTTCTGTTATTATTACACACACTTGGGATTTTTTTAAATTTTTTTTTTGGGGGGGGGAAGAGAGGAAGGCAATTTTGGCAGCCTGTCAAGAAGCGAGGACAGAAACACATTTTAACACATTTTTCTACTAATTTTCTTCCCTCTTCTCCTATTTTTCCTCAATAAAACCACTGAAGAAATCCATGAAATTGTAGGAGATACAAATCCTTTATCCACAGTTTGCAGGTGTTGACATGCAAGACCCTTAATATGTAAATAAATTGGGTTGGGCTTTCTTTTTTTTTCTTGCCAAAGAAGCATTAGTCAGCAAATAAACAGCAACAATGCAGCCTGTGTGATGGCCCAAATAATTAATTCCTGTAACCAGGAATCTTCCCGAAGCATCTCTTCAAATCTAACTCTAATGGGGAGCGAGAGGGAAGGGGCTGCTCCTCAGCTGTAGGTGAAACAGTGACATGACTGAGAAGGAAATTCAACTCCAAATCAGCTGCCATTTTGAAAATCATGTTTATTGATCATGAATTAGTGTTGAGGCAGATGAGGAGGGATAAAGTAAGGAATGAATGAGTGAAAGAGAGCAGGAAGAGAGAGAAAGAAGCACTGAGATTCTCCAGAGGCTTATGAGAATCATGCCAGTGAAGACACTGTGCACAGAAACCATCTCCTTCTCAAAGTCGGCATTTTGCCAAAAAAATAAAAAAGACTATGATCCCTAGAAATGTTCCTGTCTGCTGGCTCCTAGAGATAAGGGAGTGATATTTCACAGTCTGACACTAATCATATTTGGGCATACTAAGTAAGGACGGTCCAGGGGCTTTCTTTGCAGCATGCATATTCCAAGTTCAAAGCAAAAACTCGTTACTGTGCCTAAAAAATCCTCTTAACTCAGAAACACGAGGAAAAAAGGGAAGAGAAAAAAGAAAGTGAGGGAGGTGCTTGGAGGGGGGAGAGGAGAAGTGTTCTTATCTTTGTTTTGTTGTCTCTACCCAGGCCCATCAATGATAACTGGTATTTTATCATGGGGGGAAGATGCTCCCCTCTTTTCCCCCCTATCCATGGAAATGTAGCAGGAGGCTTATTAATGCAATATTTCATGGCTTTGATTTACACATCCCAGCCTTCACTCCATCTAAAGACAGAACAGTCACTCTTGGGCCAGTTCCTGGGGTGACATCAGTGGAATTATCCCAGCTGGCCCTGTTTGCTCCTCCAGCAGGAAATTGCTCACCTGGCTCAGCTGCTCCCTCTGAGCAGAGGTCACTGTCTGCCTCTGCTCTGGGCTCCTCCCTCCACCAAAAAAACAACAACAGCAACAACAACAACAACAACAAAAAATCCTTCTCTAAAGCTCTGCTGTGACCTGGAGGCCACAGGCTGGGATGGAGAGGCAGAGGAAAACCTGTCCCCATGTGGAGCAGCACCTTGCACACGATCAGCCAGCCCTCAGCTTCCTTCACAGGCTGCTCCACTCCAGCTGTGGCTCACAGGCTGTGAAGAGCACAAATACAAAACACTGTCAGAGTCAGGAATTCTGAGAAATATTTCTCTGCATGTTTTAAGGGATGAAAAACCTTTGGCAAACACTGTTTTTAACCTTTGTTCATGGAAAGGGCTTCTTAGGCTCTGGGATGAAGCAGAACTTTCAAGAATATTGATTAGATAGTAGCATAATACGTAGTTTATCACAGGGTGAGAATTTTAGATTTCTGGGGTTTCTAGAATGGTAAGCAGGGAAGACAAGATGGAGTTACCTCATGGTTTTCAGACGTCTTCCTTCTTCTTCATCTGCTCCATCTTCTGCTGTGAAGGTGGCACTTTCTGGTTGGTTTAGAGTAGAGACAGACTTTCTAACATGGATGATAGCTATCGGAAATTTTTTTGTAAATACTGTAGATGTAGTTTTTAGTATAAAAGTACACACCACCTTAGGGGCAGGGGATTTTTGCCTGGAACTGACCTGCTGAGCAGACCTCTGCAAGTCAGGCAAAGGATGTAATAGATAAGAAAGAATAAACAA
This sequence comes from Certhia americana, assembly GCA_018697195.1. Lineage (NCBI taxonomy): Eukaryota > Metazoa > Chordata > Aves > Passeriformes > Certhiidae > Certhia > Certhia americana. The sequence continues at coordinate 2,735,972 of CM031873.1, forward strand.
CCTTGGAAAACAGAAGAGATGGCTCTCGACCTTTTATTTGATCTCAGGGCTGGGGAAAAGAGACTTTCTGCACCTTGGGAATCACCAAAACACACAAAACCCCAAGAAACACCTCCTGCATCTCCTGGCAGCAGAGGAGGCTTTCTCCAACACAGCCTTCTGCAGAGGAACATTCCTTACCAAACCCATCATTTTGTGCTGCATCTCTTCCAGACCCCACCTGGGGCTCAGCAATGGATGGGCTAGGACAGATTCAAGTGATGGTTTCAGCAAACAGTGGATGTAAAAACTGAATCAGTTTGGAGAAGAGCCAAGGAAGGTCACTATGTTGAATCTCAGCATTACCCAGAATGAATGTTTCAACTCCCCTTTTGCCAAATTATATTTTTAGCTGGAGACTAATCTACTTTTAATGAAAGCGACAAAATAAACCACCATGGAAACTCTGATTTGTTCCACAATTGACAATTTCCACGTATTTAATTTTTTATGCTGCCCTGCAAACCAAAAGAAAACCCAGACTGCTGCTCACAGCATGAGGTGGAGTTATCACAAGACAGTGACTTGCCAGAAGGATTCCTTTTCCCTCCCAAACTCTTGTGAACACCTCAAACCAAGTCCTGCAGACTGATCAATTGTGAAATATCTCTGGTCAACTTGGAATCGTTCACAGAACCTCTTTGTTTCACTGAGACTAAACAGCTACAATTGACCATTTCAGGAGCAGCATTCTTGGTCTGGAGCTGTCAAACAGGGGATTATTAAAGAGAAGAAAACTGACTGGGATTGAAGCCGAGCAAAAACCCCACTGGTCCCTGGGGAGCTGAACATGGAAACAGCAAGAGATGGAGGTGGATTAATTTTTTTTTTATTTCAGTTACTATCTTGGGGGCATTCACATGACACCACCCATTGCCGTGTCTGGACAGAAGCAGCAGAGTTTGTTTCCATGTGCTAAACCTCATGGGGGTTTCACCTGGACCACCACCCAAGAGCTGGCTCTGCTCACTGGGGCAGACTTGTCCCTCAGCCTCAACCCTGCTCCTGAATGGAAACTGAGCAGACTTACATCAGGATTTAACAGATTCCCTGGTCACATGGAGGCTATTCCAGCAGCACAGCATCCTCCCTGGAGCCCACATGCTCATTCCCATAAATCTGGGTGTGGAGGAAAGCACTCTGAAAGATACAACCTGATTTTTTCTTCCCAATGGGAAACACACCCCTCCCTCCAGGCTTATTAAATTGTGCCATGCCACTCACAGGCTGATCGCTCTCATTCCAAAGGCCAGCATTTCTTACATCAGCTCCCCCCATTCCAAATATCTCAGGAACTGGAAATGTTCAGGTTAGGGATGAATATGATTTTGTGTGTTTGCTTCACAGAGAAAAAAAATTATACATAACTGTACTGAAATAAAAACCCTTTCTAGAGTCCTACTCCTCTACAGAATGCCTGCCCTCAGCTGTCTGCTGACCAGTCCAAAGCCTGTAGGGACAACAGGGAGCATTCCTAAACCCAGTGGGGAATTTCTTACAGAAGAAAAACCAATTTCACATAGCCACAATCCCAGAGGGCTACCAGTGGGCCCTCAGAAAACACTACTGCTGTTTCTTTCTGCTTAAAAAACAGCAAGAGGTTCACTTCCTAGCAAGGTAAGCCTGGACACAGCTATTCCTGAGCCCTGGAACTCCATCAGCAGCTGGCCCTGGGTTGTTCCCTGTTCTTTGTCTCCTCCTGTCCATGCAGCAAACACAGCAGTGAATGTGCCATGCCCCACAGTGAGCTGTGAGCACCTTCCCAGCTCCTTTATAATTTTGATCATCAGCTAGAAAATCAGTTTTACTGGAACCCAGCCTTCTAGCCACACGGAATGCAAGGAATGAGATTAAGAGGGATTATGTGTTTCTTGCATGCAATGAGGTTTGATAGCTCAGACAGGCACTGCCTTAACACACCCTGCAGTTTGTTTGAGCAGTTATTACCCCCCAGCTCTTGGAGTGTGAAGGGTTGGAGGGATAAGCCATATGCCACACAATTAGGATTCCATTTCTGCTTATTGTTCACGCCATTTGGAATGGTCTTTTGCAAGTCTGCAGGTTGCTGACGTTTCTCTGTATCTTCAGGCTATACTGAATGTTTAGTAGTAAACATCCCAGAGGGGAGAGGAAAGCCTTAAATGTGAGTAGAATGAATACAAACTTCCCTCCAATTTAAGCAGGGAGATTTTTAGAATTAGGCTATCCATTACTGTAACAGAGTTCCACACAAAGGCCATTCACAGGACCCAGATGCTCCCAAAAATGGGACACGAGCTTTTTGTTCAGACTCTCTGGTCATTTTAGACTGAGTGTTCATCTGTATTGCAAAAGGATCCATGTGGTTAATAAATATAACCTGTTGTATCAAATAAAATGCATGTATTTTATGGGACGTCAGAAGAACAGGTATTTTTCAGGAGACAGTTACAGTGACTCTCATTTGATCAGAGATTCAGGAATCCACATCCAGCATCCCCTGACACACCACCAAGGCACCTGCATGACTGACTGCTCCACACCAGTGAAAAAATCCTGGAAGCACATGCAAATACACAAGCCTTGAGTGGACCTGATCCCAATGTTGCTCCTCCACTGATCTTCATCTTAATCCAGAAGTTTAGCTGGAACAAATGCCTCTGCTCTCCAGCCTGGGGGATGCACCATTTTCTCACCTGCCTGCTGAAAACACCTCTCATATCCTGGAGATACATGGCCATGATATACATTCTGTGATCCTAAAGGAGAAATGTTACTTTTAAAAGGGATCTCTGCAGTGGCAGAAGCAGCAGCCCTGGAAGCATCACCTCTCCAAGCACAGCAGAATATCTGTGCATCATAAGCATCCCACATCCTCCAGTTATCCCCACCACAGAGAGGCATCCAATCCATCCAGACCTCTTTTTTCCCTCCCTTCACAGCCATATGCTGGAAAGGTACAATCCTTGCAATGGGTGGGTTGACACAATCAGAAGTAATTTAATTCATGATTAATCTGCAGCTAATGACTGTGAGTTGCCTCCAACTCTCAGTCCCCTCCCAGTTTTTCACTAGTGAACTGCTACAGTTTGCAGTTGGAGCTCTTCACAGTAGATTAGTTAACATTATGTTTTTATTAAAGCCGAAGTTAATATCCTTATTCTCTGAAGGAGACCACTGGGGTTGTTGGAATTATTTTTCCCCTTCATTTTTTTTACTAAGAACCTTCTCTGCTGAGTTAAAAACAGAGCCTGCAGACCCCCAGCTGAAAGCTTAAGGGAGCCCCAAACAGTTACCTCTTAAATGATTATTTACATTGGAATATAAAAATCACTCTGTTGGATCAGAGCAGGGGCTTGTCTACCCAGTATCCTGTCCCTGATGGTGGCCAGCTGCTCTAGAGCAGAGCTGGTTATAAATTTTATGTCAAAGCTTTACTGATAGGTACTTTTTTTTCTTTTAATACATAACATTTTTCACCAAAACCAAAAAAAGGAAGCCTACTGCCGACAGAAGTTGTTGTGGTTTCACAACAACAACAAAAAAAAAAAAAAAACAGAGCTCTCTAACATGAGTGATTTTGTAATTTGACAGAAATTTTACCATTTCCAAAGATAACTGCTTTTCAGTGAAGAGTCAGAATTTTCTGGGGAAAAGACGTTATATGGAATTATGTTCATATTTATCAGTACTTTCCATTAAAATAGCCCCCAGCTTGTAAAATAAGGCAAAGTTTCTTTTCAAAAATCTTCAGCTCTGACCTAAAAAAACCCTTGCAAACCATTAGAGAGAAAGTTTTGGTAGAAGTTACTCCACGGACATTTGTCCTGAATCCCAGAAAGTCAATGGCCACAAGACACCAAAGAATGATGTTTTCTATTGTCATGGTTTGAACGCCAGGTGTGTGCTAAGGAAGGCAGGAATTCCCTTGGAACGGAGAATTTAAACACCCTCCCTCCAAATTATTATAACTGAAATTAAGGGGCTCTCAGGCAAAGATATGGGAATAGGAATAACAGTTCTTTATTAGGGGAACTAAAATAAACAATAAAACCAAAACACATGCAGTGTTACAAAGGAGGAAAAGAAAACAAACAAACAAATAAACAAACAAACCCAGTGCCAGAGTCAGGACCCCAGCTGTCCCCTGTGTGTCAGGGGTTGATGGCAGTGCCATCCCATGGTGGCTGCAGCCCTCCTGCAGTGGCAGATGTGGCTCTGCTGGAGTAGGGATCCTGGAGAAAGGGGCAGTTTTCCTCTGAAGCTCCAGTGGGGAGAGATGGGCCTGGTTTTCCTCTGAGAATCCAGTAGGAAAGGCTGCCTTCGTGTTCCAAATCCCAGATTTTTATCCAGGTAGGAATGTTTGGCTCCTCCCCCTGGATGGAGCATTTCCCAGTGGGATGCTGGAACTCTATCAGTGACACTCACTGCCCCATCAGCAGAAGATCTCTCCCTGGAGGGAGGATGGGTTGTAGAAGAGATAAGAAAACTGCCCCAGCTGGTTTTTTTACAGTTAGCCATGGACAGACAATTAGACCACCTCCCACATCCCAGTTTCAACAGATGGTGACAGAATATAAAGTTTTGGTAACATTTTGCACTGCAACCCATGACATCTGTGTATTACTGATCTTTTCTAAACTGGCTCAAAGATGCCACAGGACCCAAAAGGACTAGGAACAGAAGGTGGGGATACCTAACAGACAAGGAGGGGTAAACACCCTTCTCCTGGATGGGCTCTGAATGTTCACTCATGCTTCTACTTGTCCTTGGCAAGCAGGAGGGGTGCCAGGACCATCTTTTTGTCCTGGGAAACTGCACAAGGAAAAGTATTCATGAACATTCAGAGCCCATCCAGGAGAAGCTCCAATTAGCAACACACCTAGAAAAAGGATTCTTTGGAGCAAAGAGAGCAGAGCCATTATCATCTGGAGAGATTTAGGAGACAGCTCTAAATCCCTCAGGAATCGTATGTTCAAGTTCATCTCTTCAATCAGAAGAGATAGAAATTGCCTTTAAAAAAACCACTTAATGCTGAACTGCCAAATAAGCATGAGATGAGGCTTGAAGAAAAAGTCTGATTTCTCTGGACTCTCTGTGAAAGGCAGAGAAGCTGCCACAGCACACCAGAATATTTGTGTTTCCTGCAGTATCACAGGTGTGCAGGGACCAGGGTTTGCCAAAAGGTGGTGGAAAATCTCTCACTGAGATGAGCTCTGCAAGAGAAAATATCCTTTTCAACTGTGAAGTTCATTTCAGTTTAATGAAAACAACTGGGGGGAATGGATGAGTTCTACAAATTCTTAAATGTTTGTGAGGTTTTTTCCCTCTGGTATTATCTCTGTGAGATGCTGGAACCTGAAACATATTTGTTCACCAGCTGAAATTGCAGAAATTGCAGTTTCACAGAATTTGCACACAAGACAATTTGTACACAAGGAAAGTGTACAGTGACAGGCTCAGGTCTCAGATTCCTTGCCACCTCCACAATCACAGACAGAATCCAGAGAATCCAGAATCCCAGAGCAGCTGTGGCTGCCCCTGGGCACTGTCCAAGGCCAGGTTGGACATTGGGGCTTGGAGCAGCCTGGGAGAGTGGAAGGTGTCCCTGCCATGGCAGGGGTGGCACTGGATGAACATTAAGGCCCCTCCCAACCCAACCCAACCCAGCCCAGCCCAGCCCAGCCCAGCCCCACCCAACCCATTTCAACCCAGACCAACCCATTCCAGACCAACCCAACGATTCCAGCCCAACCCAGCCCATTCCAACCCATTCCAACCCAACCCATTCCAGACCAACCCAACCCATTCCAACCCATCCCAACCCATTCCAACCCAGCCCAACCCTTTCCAGACCAACCCAACCCATTCCAACCCAGCCCAACCCATTCCAGCCCAACCCAACCCAACCAAACCCATTCTATTCCAACCCATTCCATGATTCTGTGGCTCTGCTTTGCAGACCAAGCTGGCCACAGCTCCTAGACTTGCTCTCTCCACATGTAGGCACAACCCCAGTGCTGTGGTCACCTGGCCCAGAGCTGCCTCACAGCCCCAGGGTGCAGGAGGAGCACCAGGAATTGGGGTTTGTGTTGTTGTGTTTCCACCTCTGAGCCCACAGAGGATGTGACCCACAGCACTCACCAAACCCCGAGATCTGCCTCTCTCCCACTTGACTCCTGGGCACTGTGGTTTTTAATTAACCTTGGAACAGCAAATGGTCTCCTTTTCTTCCTTTTTGCCAAACACAGCCATATTTTACAGGGATGGTGACAAGCTAATTAACTTAATTCTTATGACACGTCTCCAAGATGAGGCTAGGGTTGGCTAGCTCTGCCATGCAGTGTTGGGCTAATTAAAAAATAATTACTACTTCACCAAGGACAAGAACAAGAAGTTAATTAAAAGAATGAGGTGTAGCCTTAATGAAACTCATCAGATTGTATTCATTCAGATGTCCCACAGCCAAATCCCTCCCATTAGAACATAAATCCACACTGCCTCCTTCTTCATGAGTGTTTGCAAATGGGCTTCTCTCTCCCCCTCCTCCCTTGCACCTTTCCCTGGTAAAAAAAATATTCATTATTTCAGCAGCACAAGAGTAGACTCAGGCTGAGATTACACACACCCTGGAGGGCTGAGGGACAAGGTTTGGAGTTCCAAATAGTGTCTGGGGTTATTTGCACTACCTCAAAAACCACGTGTTGCTCAGGGACTAGACCATTCATTACCAAAAATCCTGGGGTGAGATGAGAGCACTCCACTGCTACAGCCAGGCATTCCAGACACCACCTCCAAACACTGGGAGAATGAGGCAGAATGGATCTCCAGGGGAAAAATGAGCTTTGACCTGAGCAAAACTGACCCATGGTCCAGATTCAGACCTCACATCCCATCACTGTGCAGTAGCCAAGCAGCATTAGCTGGAGGTGGAACCTGCTCAGGTACAGTTTGCTGATTCACATGGACTTAGGCCCTTCACAAGTTTAAGTCAAATGAACCTCTAATATTTCTACCAAGGGAAAAACCTAAAATTAAATTTCTAATAGTAACTGACGTCTAAATAAGGAGCAGCTGTCCCCGAGTTGAACTATGCTAAATTTTTCAGAGGTAACACCGTTCTCTTAAATATATTTTTTAAAACCAGAATGTTTAGTCAGGAGTTGTGTTTGGCAAGACTTTTTTTTTTCTTTTTAAATAGGAAACCACTGAGAATCAAATTAAAACAGAAAAAGAGTTTCTGTGTATTTTGGTGCCACTGCTAACACAAAAATAAATTTTACAAATCACAAGCGACATCCCTCTTAATATACAAAGGCAGTGCTCCTTCCTCTCTTAGACAAGCAGCAGCTTATCTCCTTTCTGGCATGGAAACTACAGAGCCATCTCCACCAGCATGGGAATGGTCCAAGGGATGATGAAATTTCCCAGTACCTGGAACACCCACTTGAAAAGGACTGGTCAATGCTGGGAGGGCACAATTTTGTGAGGGGTCCCAAGATCTTCTAGACACAGCAGTGATCCCTTCTGGAGGCAGACCTGGAACAGAAAGCAGACAGAGCAAAAGGATAAAGCAGGGATTTATTAAAAGCCCTTCAAAGGATGCACCTTGGGCAGGGCAAGAGCCTGGCCAGGGCTGCACCCAAGATGGAGCCAAGGTGGAGCCGAGTCAGGAGTTTCACCCTTTGATCACTTTGGGTCCATTTCCACCTTGGCCTTCATTGTGCAATTCCAGCTCCAGGTTCTGCAGTCCCACCCTGCCAGGCAGCTCTCCTCACTTCTCTGCTGGTTGCACTTTTTGGGGCTGAGGCTGCAGCTTTGGTGTCCTTGGTTGTGGGGCTGCCAAAGGATTGTTGTGTGTGCCTGAGCTGTGAGCAGAGCTCACTGACACTTTGTGTGGGGTTCAGAGTCACACCCCAGAGCAGGGCAGAGTCTGGAAATAGAAAAGCTAAAACTGAAGGCATCAATGGAATAAACCTGTTCAGGTGACAGCTCTCACTGCAAACCAGGGAAGAAACTTCATGTCCTGGTGGGATCTGTTCCTTGGGCTCATGAACTGCCGATGCTCCCAAAGGAAGAAAAAACAGGATAGAGGGGAGAGGTGGGAAATGGAGGGCTCCTTATGCTGATGGCATCACTCCACACATGAGATCCCCCAGCTGCAGCACACCCTACCTGACCAAGTCCAGTCTTTCCCATTCTCAGGTCTGGCAAACACCCCAAGCCCTCAGCAGGAGCGGGCACAGCCTGACCCAGAGCCCAGCAGGTGCCTTCACCACCATCACTGCTCAAACCCTGTGCCAAGTGGGCAGGTCTTCAATGGAGCCAACAAACCAGTGAAGCAGAAACAACCTGCTCAGAAACATGGAAGAGGCCTCAGCAGGGAAGCAACAGCTTTGCAGGGAGCTGAAAATGCCAGATTGCTGCTAATAGACCAGTTCCAGCCAAGTAGTCCAGACATGCTACAAGGATCAGCTCCTCTAGGAAAGGGCTCACCCCTGACAGACACCACACTTCATAGATCAGCTCAGAACCTAAAGAAACAGGTAATGAATTTTGCTCTGTGGCAGGATCACAGACTTTCAAGGTGTCAGCTCCATCCTCATTGCCCGCCATAGAGTAAACGTGGCAGTCCTAAGAAGTGCTCAGGAGACATCAGGGAGTTAATTTTCAGAGACAGAGAAAGAAGGCAAAAAAGAGAAGTGATACATACAGGGGAAGTCGGTATGATAAAGCAAGTTTTACAACACTGTCTTTATATTATCCAGTGTGTATACATGAAAAAGTAAAGTCCACATCACTAGTTAATAAATTTCTTTGCCTGGGACTCTTACTGGCCTCTTTTTCTGACAGTGCCAAGGCTGGCAGCACATGGGAAAGCAAACTCCTCTTCCATCAAGCTGCTCTGCTTGTGTTATCTTAGAGGTTTACCGGTGCTGGGAAAAAGCTAATATTACACTCAAGTGTCCTGTACTGCACCTGGGCAGCACAAAGACCTGGAAAAATGTTTTGCCCAGTGCATAAAAAAGGTCTCCAGAATTCTTCCCTATTGATAGTGGACATATTAGATGAGGAAAAATTCAGAGTTTTCTGTTACCTGGTCTAAAACCAACAACAAAAAATAAAAGTCAGCAAGAAGTTTGTGGCAGTCTGACTTGTGGAAGTTTAGCAGAGCATTCTTTAGTGCTTGTTACTGGCATTTCAGCAGAATGCAACTCCATCTATTTTTGACGCTTGGATCAAAGGGCTCCTAAAACTGCAACTGTCAAAGAAGGTTTTATAAAAGACTTTTAAAATCCCTGGACAGTGTCCTTCCCCAGACTGAGGCTGGGTTATCAGGGTAATACTGTTCAGGAAGCTTGTTGCACTTGGGACTTGCATTGTTTTTTGCAGTGATTAATTCTCAACAGGCCCGTTAGAGGCAGCCTTCATTTCCTGGCATATAAAGGTTATTTTTCTAAGGAGGCTGGACTGCACCTCAGTTAAGCTGGAATTGCCACCTTGTAAGGCCAGCAATGGCCTTAAAAGTCAAAGAATTAGAAATTCAAAATAGCAAGAACAAAACCAGTAGTGCTCTTGCCAAGATCTTTCACAGCCTGTGTTTCAGTGGTGTTTAACATCTCCTGAAATGCCTCCACTGCATTTGTATGACCTTCTAAACCCAATCTGAAATACTGAAGGCTATTCAGGCTGTCTTTCCTCTTTCATTGTTTATTCCCCCATAGCAATTTTTGCTTTCCAGTCAGCAGCTTGAATGCCTGCTGCCTTTTTGCATCCTTCTAGCTTTCCTTTTTTTGACCACCAGCATCTACAGTTTTTGCTGTGACATGTTCTGCCACGAGATCTTCATGTTGAACAAGTGCCCCAAAACATAACAATGCACTTCAGACTTAATTATTATAATTCACTGGAACACTTTTGTGAGATGTTTTGAAGTTGTATGGTTAAAATTCTCAGTGAATAGTTAAAATTCTTGTGAATGGCTAAAATTCTTGTGAAAGTCAAGTGCTGTCACCTTGAAGGTGGCTCTGAGAAGGGAAAAGACAGGCACAGAAGGATTTCCTCCATGGTCCAAGTGGGTTTTGCCTAAGAATATCAGATGTTTTTAACTGTACTGTGCAAAAAGAGAGAAACTAAAAAAACACAGTGCAACCAACAGTCCCAACACACAGGCACATCACAGTCCTTAAGCTTCAGAAAATACTCTGAGCTGAGATTCTTCTTTTAAAAAAATATTAGTAAGTTAGGCATTTAAATTTTTTTCCAAAACCCACCGTAACATCAGTACTTTCCTACTAATTTAAATGAAAGTGTGGCTGTAACTAATTAAAGGTGGATTATACATTTTGCTTGACAGAAAGACTTAGCTTTGTGCAAAACCGTAGATTTGCCAGTCATGTGGCATTGCCAAATTTTCTGCCCTTGTCCAGAGGCTGCTCTTTTTTCAGTATTTTCCATTAGGAAGGGTTGTTTTCCCAGAGCACCAGCCATATGTTCTTCCTCTTCCCACTCTGTTTTTCCTCCTTGTTCAGGTACACTTACACAGTTTATTTATGTGCAAGGCTTCATTTTGTATAGTCTTATAGGAAAAAAAGGGACAGAACACTAGAAATTAGCAAAGATTTCCTTTTTTTCCCTCTCTCTCTCTCTCTTTTTTTCCTTTTCTAGCATGCCTTTGCACTTTCTACATGTTTCCTCTCTCTCATTTTTCCTCTTCCCTTGTGATCTTCCAAAATCCCTTAATTTAGAGTAGAGGAAACATAGTTCAATAGAGCCCTCTCTTGGCCTCATGTGGTAACTTAGCTCTGCAAAACTCAGACTTTTTTTATGAATGAATTCAAGATCAGTTGCATAACTTGAATTTGCTGGGGAGCACAGCTCCTGTTGGTGTTGCTAATATTGCTGCTGTTACTATGGTTGTTACTTAAAACAGCTCTTTGTTGATTTTGGTTTATGTGTGTGTGTCTGCAAGCTGGAGCTTGGGTGCAGAGAGGTGTACATAAACCAGCTCAAATTCAAGAAACAAATTACTGCAAAACTCTGTGAATTTCCTCCTGAAAAGACAAAATTTAAATATCTATCCTAACCATCTTTTACTGCAAGTGAAGTGGAGAAAAGGGTGGACTGAGGACAAACAGGTCAGCAAAACTGAGAAGACAGCTGAAAAATAAAGATAAGATTATTCATATCCCTGTCTTCACCTTTAGCTCAAAACTTTGAGCAATCCAAGGCTGATGTTATCACTTTGCTGATACAAAATGAGAGGGATGGATGTGTCTATCCAGAGCTGAGCAAAGCCTTTGACACCACTTCCCATGGCATTCCTGGAGAACCTGGCTGCTCATGGGGAGGATGGGTGCTCTTCACTGGGTAAGAACTGCCTGGCCAGGCCCAAAACGGTGGTGGTGAGTGGGCTTAGATCCAGTTGGTGGCTGATTTTAAGAAACTTCAATCTTCAAGGTCCATGCAAAGACCAGAGAGACACCAAATGTAACTTCTTGCTGAAGTCACTGAAGGACAGATGAACAATCTCACTAATTTACAACATTACAGAAGGGAATCTACTCAGCTGCAAGTGGTATTATCCCATCAGTGCCCAGGCTTTCTGGGCGTGCAGTGGAATTATGCTCTGTGGCAATCCTGCTTCTTTCTTGCCCATCCAGAGCTTTCCCTGAAGGATAAAATTTCATATTCGAGCCACCTGGCTTTCATACAAACACTGTCTGCTTCTTACCACTTCTATATTCCCAACAAATTGCTTCTCTCACATCTCTCCATCCTCCCTGGAAGGGAGCAGCTATAAAAGCAGAAGATTTGCAGGTGTCTGGACATCCACATCCATTAGATACATCCCTGGAAATGCTGAAGGCCAGTCTGGATGGAGCTCTGAGCAACCTGGTCTAGCAACTCTGTCCATGGCAGAGGGCTTGGAGCTGGATGATTTTTAAGGTCTCTTCCAACTCTGACCATTCTCTAATTCTTTGTGGCATGAGAAGATGTGTTCAGGGGCACACATGTGTGTGGTTGTGCCTGTAGCAAGAGGAAGGTCAACATCACACCTTCACACTGCACCAGGCTCCAAAGAAGGTCAGCTCAGCCCACACTCTTACACACATCCCTCTGAGAAGGACTTTTGCTAAAGGAAGCACCAATCCTTATCATTACTGTTCATTTTGGGCACTTGCTGGTTGTTGGAATCCAGAATGCAGAGAATATTCCTCTGCATGTTTTGAAGGATCCAAACCCTCTGACAAACACTACTTTTAACCTTCATCCATGCAAAGGGCTTCCTAGGATCTGGGATGGAACAGAACTTTCAAGAATGTCAATTAGATAGGTGCATAATATGTAATTTATCACAGGGGGAGAAATTTAGATTTTTGGGTTTATTAGCATGGTAAGTAGATGAAGACAAGCTGGGTTTCCTTGTGGTTTTCAGGCTTCTTCCTCCTTTTTCATCTCCTCCACATTCTGCAGTGTTGGGGACACAGGAACATTGGACACAATTTGCCACAGTGTCATGTGAATGGAGATTTAGTTGGTTATTAATAGAAAAGTAGAAATAATGTCCATTCTTGGTGAGAATTGGATGAATTATCTTTAAGAGAACCTTGATTCTGTGTGTTGGAGGCTTTTTGGTGTCTTGTCTCCCTCCGGCCAAGCTGGTGTAAAGCCTGGTGTACAGAAATTGCTGATCAGAAAATAATAAACAACCTGGAGAGTGAGAACAACCAAGAGTCCTCTTTGCCTTTTTACTGAACAAGTACATCTGAAAAGGCCTCCCCTACCAGGGGAGAGACATGTGGGAGTGAAGAACTCTGACAGCTGATCATTTCTGTTTCTTTGAAAGAGCTTTCACTTCAATAGCTCCAGAAGCCCAGGGAAGATGAAACAAGTTTCCCCAAGGTCATCCAGCCAGTATCCTCCCAGCTGCTGGGCTGCTGAAACCCAGTTTAGGATGCTGTCAAAGAGCTCAAGCCCACAGGGGTCCCAGGCTTTCTGAAATGTTTATCCTCAGATCTTTCCCCATTTCAGGCTGTTCCAGTCCAGCAGATTAAATGGCTTTGGCAGATCCACCAGAGTTAAATTAGTACAAACACAGGTGAAATTATTTGCACCCCTATACCACAAGAAGCCCACAGAACTGCAGTTTGAGCAGTATGGCCCTGTGGATAGAGGATTAGGATGTGGGGAGTCTCTTCCCCACCCTAAAGATTCCCTCTTGTTCTCGAGATCCTTTCTATACCTCTAATAAGGACTTGTGAAAAAGAGCCAACGGCATTTAATTTTTGAGATCAGTAAGCAAAATCTGCCCTGAAGGATCAATATCAGGGCAAGGCAAACTCCAGCTTTACCCTTCTATTGCCTTTAGTGTGAAGTTCAGAACTGTTCAAGCCTACAAATTACAGAGCCCAAGTGAAGTCACAGCTCCAGCTGCAGAATAAAAAACTCGAGTGCAGACTTCAGTGCAGGTCAAGAAATGAATGTTTTGTTGCACTTCAAACGGGATGACAATGAAAGGAGAAGTCAGCCAAATCTCCTTGGGAAAGCCCAGTGGTGATTATGTGAGGGTGGGAAGGCTGCACATCTCAGTCTGCTTCAGTACTGAGTGGGAAAATTCCCAATTAAACCCAAAATACAGTACCTGAAATCATCAGGGGAGAGAAAAAATAGCCAGGAATGCAAGTAGAGGAAATTGATTCTTGTTGCAATCAAGTGTCATCCTTTCTCAACTTCCCTGCTCAAATACGAGTTGCAATGCTTCATTCAAGTTCATAGCAGCCTATAAAATCTCTCAGGTGATGTGGCTCTCATGGCTAGGTTTGTAGTGTCCCATTTGGATTGATGACACCAGCAAGAAAAGTCATAGCAGGAAAAGAAAGAATCAAACCTTTCATCCTAAAAATGACCATCAAAGCAATTCAACATCAGAACCCCAGAGCCCGAGCACCAGCTGTGAGATGAAGAGATTTCTATCCCATTTTACTCCATGGCAGCACAAAGGGGAAAGCTGCTGCTGCTTTGGGCAAGGCTGTTGGGTCTCTGCTCTCCCTACAAGCAGGGAGCAGTGGTGGCTCTGCTCCCAGCAGAGAAAGTCCTCTGCAGAGTCACTGCCCATCTGTGCAGATGGACCAGCTTTCCACTCTGTGCTGCCTGGCCACTGGTATTTAATTCTGGAAAGGGTGCAAAAAGGCCTGTACCATACACTCCTTCCTAACCCTCATCAGCCAGTGGTTCCTTCACACTCTGAAGAACAAGGGTTTGTGGCATTTGTAACTCCTGGAGCTGGAAGTATTTTTATTATCCACTCAGATGTGAAAACTGCCAAAGCATGACTCAGCCTCCCACAAGCTATCAGGCAGTGTCAGGGTACAAAGAGCCTGAAGGAGTTAATCCCATGGTACATACAAGGGCTTCAGATGAGGGAGTCAACCAAAATCATATTATAAATAAAAATAATAATCCTCCAAAAGCTGTTGCCAAAGAGGCAAAGCCTCTGCATCCAATTTGTACCCCGTTCAGAGAAGTGATGTTACAAAGCTGTGCCCGTAGATTATGCAATCTCAGGAACGTGGCTTTCATTGTGTCATTGAAGAGCTCCTTGCAATGACCCAGCCCATGGCAGAACAGAGGCTGGGTCAGCACAGACTGAGCTCCTCCACTGGAGAGGCCACTCAGGGTCAGCAAGAAGTGCCTGCAGCACCTGGCATGCTCCTGCTGGGGTTTGGCTTCCAGAACCCTTCCAAACCCTTCTCCTCCTCATCAGCAGGACCAAACACAAACCAGGTGGGTATTCCCTGACAGGAATTCTCACATTCACACAGGACATGAGGGTGGAAAGGAGTCCATATCACACAGGTGAGGCAATCCTCCCCCTGCTCCCAGGGAAAACCCTGTGCTGCAGACACAACACCCCTCTCCCAAAGTCAGGGAGCAATACTGGGAAAAATATTATGGGGTTTGTGATAGTCAGCCAGAGGAATAAAAGATTGAGATTCAAGCTTCAGTAGAAGAAATAGAACCCAGCATTGTTGCTTTAGCTCAGGTGTTGATTGTTCCTTCCAAGAAAACATGGCTGGACTAAAAGCAGCCAAAAATAAAATCCAAATTGCCCTCAAAACTGTTTTCAATATATTGCAAGCTGCACAGCTTTATTTTCCCCCAGAAGTTCTTTTTGAAACTTGCATTAAAAATATGAAAAAATATTTAGAGGATTAAAGCCTAATTTACAGGTTTACATGACAGGTGATGAGTAATTTCAGTGTTGCTTGGATGGTTCAGATACAACTTGATTTATTTTATTTTTAATAGGCGTTACAAATGAAAATACCTTTGTAAGCAGTGATTTCCATTCAAATAAAAAGCCATTCATCAGCAGCCTGAAAGGTTATTTGGTTTCTTGCCCCATACATACTTCAAACCACTAATTGAGTATTATAGATGAAGGCAGGATTCAAAACTGAGTAGAGGCAGAAGCTGGGGTTATACAAACTTGGAGATAGCCTGAACTTCCCAGGACGTCAGAAAAACGCCATAAAAATCCTGCAAATTTCATGCAATGGGGACCACTTGGCATTCTTCCACAGCAAGGAACATTAAAGGACATGCTTGGATTTATACACAGAGTAGACAGAGCCCTCAGAGCCTGGAGCCACAGCCATACCCCTGGATATCATCCCCAATTATCCTCACAGCCCCCTTCTCCCCAGCATCTTTCAGATTTTTCAACCCTCTCTGGCTCTTCCTGACTTCATATCTCCCTGGTTCCTGCTGCTCCTCCACCCACCCTTCAAATCCCTTCTCCCCAGAGCTTTCTCCAGGCTCCCTGCACCCCAAAGGCTTCCTTGCAGGCTCCCACTAAATGCCAAATCTCTTCTAAAGTGAAGTTTTTAAGCAATCAGAGGGGCCAATTTACAAGTCGACACATCCTTCAGTTGTCATTTATGTCCCTCTCCAGCTGCTCCAGCAAGCAGCCCTTGTTGGTTGTGTTTTATTTTGGCGGTGCTCATTTAGCAACCACATTCAGTATCTCTCCACAAAATTGCACTCATTTAATTTCCCATGTGAATCTGTTGACTGTTTGCAGGAGTTCAAAACAGCAGCACTTCTATGCAGCTCATGAGCATTTCAGAACATCTGTTGGGCACTGTTGGGAAAGCTGCATCTGAACCACAGGCCCTTAAGTCTTCTAGAGAGTTCAGCTCATACAAAGAGCTCACTTTTTGTTGAAATCTACCCTAAAGAGAGAGACTGGAGTAAAGGAACAGGATTCACCATTGCCAAAATGCCTGACATGTTAACTGCCAGCCAAAGTTAATCCAGAATCAAGCAGAGCTCATTATATTCCTGACACAATCCCCTGATGTGTTCCCTCTGTTTGGGCCACAAGACAGCCCCAGCTCTTCACGACACAGCTGGGCCCAGATCCAGCTTGGCTTTCCAAGCCCCACAGAAATATTTGCATGATCCTGGGTTTTATTATTTTAGCTTAGGCTGCACAGACTGTGCAGTCAGCACTACACATCCCATTTTCAAATCATATTCAGCAGCACCTGAAACTGGCTCTCAATCAAAACACAAGCCAAGACCAGGTCTCACTTTTACACTGCCTGTCCCAGCAGACAGCCAATTCTCCCCCCTTCAAAAGCCTTTTAATCCTTCTAGAATTCTAAGCTTAACCCATAATTTCTTCACTTAAAAAATTAAATGAATGTAAAAACTCCCCTAAACTGAACAAGGATGTGCCTACCCCAGAATTGTTCAGGCATCCAGCCTGAGCAAGCTTGGCAGTGCTGTTACAGAAAATCCTCTGTTAAAACATACATGCAGGATATATACTGAGAGAAAAGGTATTTTATTAATTTGTCAGAGCAGTTATTGTCTTCAGGCCAGCAAGCAGAGTTTTGTAAGGACAGATTAGGTGGCGCTTTCTTACTGTAACTGAAAAGTATAAATTCAGTACTTTATTTCCATGACTACTTTTAAAATATACATTTCTTGAAATAGGGATAAATATCTGCAGATATGTTGTCTAGAGAGGGACAAAAATGGGTCAGCACACCACAGTGGTAACTGTGTCCCATGAAAGCAAAGGGGATCAGAAAGGAGACCTGCTCTAATACAGACCCAGAAGGGAATGGAGTGTCTGCTGCAAGGAAAGGGAGGGGTAAGGAATAATTCATTCAGCCTCAACCCACCTAAGGCATTTACACCATCTGACAAGCTCCCAGCCCTTAATCCAAGAGCTGACTGACCAGAAAATTCCTCCAGTTCTGCTGGTCCAGCCAGACACCCCAAAGGGGCCCAGTGGTCCCAGGGCAGAGCTGATGCTCTGCAGTGAACAGCCCTGTCTGAAACGTGCTGAGCGAGGCATCAAAGCCGAGACACACAACAGCACTAATTGCTTGTGAAAATCTGAGCTTTGCTGCCTGCAAACACTTAAGCACAGGAATAATCGAGTCCTCCTGTTGGCTGCCTGGATGGCCTCGCCTGGCTATGCTGGGAAGTTGTTGCACATGCTGGGGGTGAGGGAGAGCTGTTAATAATGATAATATTGAGATCTCACACGGCCCGGGGCACCTCGGAGCTGGGGAATTATAGACGAAGGTGAGTCAGGAGGAAATAACAGCCTCCCTCTCTCATAAAGAGCAATTTTCAGCCTGGCAAATGCAGGAAACAAAAAAAAAAAAAAACCAAAAAAACAAAAAAACCAAACAAACAAACAAAAAAAAAAGCAGCTGAAGTAAACAAGACCTGAAAGAATTCTATCAGGAAAAAAATGCAGGTATTGTGGGCAGCTATGGGGAAAAAAAAAAAAAAAATCACTGCCCAGTGGTCAAAATAAGCAAACTAAAGGTAAATGCTGTAAAATCCAAGTGAGAGCAGCACTAAAACACAAGATGCATACCCTGCCCTGTCTGCACTGTTTTAGCCAGGAAAAGGCAGAATCACACTCAACTCCCAGCCAAGAGCATGAGTGATTTTAATTCTGGTTAATAATTCTGGAGATAATCACACGGAGTGATCACAAAAATCATGATCTTTTCATTCAAACTGCAATAGTTATAATAGTTTCAACAGTTGAAAAGCAGCACACAGAATAATGAATAGCAAAGGTGAATTCCAGTTCCTCAGGGCACAAAAATGAATCTTCCAGATGAACTGAGCCATGACACATCTATGAGAGCAGCTCTGAAACCAAACTCACCAACTATCCCCACTGCTCACCCCAGCAGCACAGCCAGGGTTGGATTAGAGATTAAAAAATAAAATACCCATGAAATGCCTTTAAAAACCTCTCCTGAGCAGGGTGTGTGGACCAGACACAAAAAGGGCATTTCCTACTCTGCAAAAGTTTCATGAGAAAGAACTGCTGTGTCACCATTTTCACTGCACTAATAATCAGAGACAAGTTCCCAACTGCCTTGAAGCTATCAGATACGCCCCAAATTATAAGACAGTTGTTGTGTGAGAAACAGGCCCCTCAAAAACTTAAAACCCTCTCAGTAAAATGAAATTATCTGGAGGTGAGTGAGTCCCTCCATGGCCAAGACCTTTGCAGGATGCTGTGACAGCAGTGCCACCCTCATGGGCAGAAAAAAGTCACTGGGATCCCTACTGCCTTAGTTGAGGCACTTGTGTTTAGACAACATTAAGGTTTTCCTTTACCAAATCAAAAACAAGCTTCAATATATCTTAGAATGGGGTGAATTATCTCCTGAACACTCCTGGCTCTCTCTCCACTGAAAAAAAGAATCCTGCAGGACCAGGCAGCAATTCCCACATGGCTAAGATCAGGTGTAATGAAGTCCTTGCTACATGCTGAAGGTTATCAAAATTAAGTGTTCTCTGCAGACACATCACTGCAAACATTCCTGCTCTAACAACTCTTTCTGGTCCTTTCTCTGCCTCTGGCCACCACGAGCAGCAAAGCACCAGACTCTGTGGAAATCAGATTTGACTAAGCATGGGAATTCTTGTGTACCAATAAGTTATCCTTTGATTTGTGAGATATTTCAGATTAAAGTTCCAAAGAGCTACAAGAGGAGAGGCAATTCTCCATTTCAGTCCTGAGGGCTGCACTGATTTATTATGTCTGGCACCACATAGTGCATTGTTTGGTTGGGATTGGCTGTTAAAATCCATACTTATGAAACATAATATTCCTTTGGAAATGTCCCATTCTGGTTCTTTTTTAGATGGTATTTTTATTGTGAGGAAGGGGCAGGAATGAGCCTAGTAATGATGTTCTAAACCATTTCAGCTGGTAAAGTCAAGTAGACTAATATTATATTTCCATTTGGCCTCTTATTTCTTTAACCAAAACTGAGATGAGACCCTTATGAGAATTCTGGCAGAATAATTAAGGATACGGCTGTGTATCTTCCTAATAAAATAAAGGCAAAAGTGCCAAAGGATTGGAGAATGGCTCCCTCCTTACTGTCTTCTTACCCTGGCATTGCTCAACAGATAAATAATAGAGAATATGAACCCCAGTAATGTAAATGAGCCAGACAGGGGTTCACAACCACAGACCTCTGCAGTGAACAGATAATCCAGAGCCTTCCACTGGCTCAGGAGAGACCTTGGAAGGTTGTACAGGGCCAGTAAAAAATAACTACAGAGGCTGACAGAACAGTGTAAAAGAAGAGTTTCCCCAAGCTCTGTGCCTTACCTCAATCCTGACTGATCACCTGTAAATCACACTCGTTGTCAAGTTATTAATGACTCCTTGATTTAATTCACAGGGACCAGAGCTGCAGCTCATGCTAATCAGGGTCACTTTACCACAAGTATCAAGCTTGCCCCTTGTGAGATCCAAGCCCTCCAGCTGCCAACAGCAACCACTGCCTGGGAAATCAAGGCAGGACTTTGCAGTACGGGGTAAAATTCGATTTTTAGGAATGGGCCTCTGTCACTATAGATACACGAATAGACACACACACTCACAACAACTCTCTTCTCAGAGCAAGGAGGAAAAGAAGGGAAGTTTATTGTGTGACCTTGATTATATATCATTCTAAAGATGACCAGGGATTGGAGAGTGAAATAGCCACCTCTCAACCCCGCAGATCAAACCAAAAGTCTATCAAGCCTTGCTTCCTCTAGAGAAGAATGCAGAAACAATCATTGTTTACATTAAAGTCTGTGAGAATCTGACTCCAAGAAATGTATCAGAAGGCTAGAAAAAAACATGCAAAAACAGGGTGACTGGCCTCCTTTCTCCTTGGGAGGATTTACCCTTTGTTTCCACAGAGAGACCAGAGGTCTCCATCCTCTCATTGTGATGGAGCAACCACAGGGGGAAAGGAGCCAAAGATACCTCCTGGAAGTGTTCCAGGCCAGGTTGGACAAGGCTTGGAGCAACCTGGGATAGAGGAAGGTATCCCTGCCCATGGCAGGGGGTGGGAATGAAATAAGCTTTAGGATCACTTTACCCCAACCCATTCTGTGATTCCACGGCAAGCAGAGAGCAGCCACAGCATGCTTGTCCCTCACCCAACACCCCAGCCTCTACCAAAGTGTTTGCAGAGATTTGCATCTCCTGCACTCAGCACAGGCCCCATTGTCGCCCTTGCTTTTGCCTGTGTCTTTCTAGCCTTCTGATGTTTTTGAATTCCTGGAGTCAGTTCTTACACACAGGTCTCTGTAAACAACAATTGTTTACATTCTTTTCTAAAGGAAGTGAGAATTGATGGACTTTTGTATTGACCAGTGTGAGAGGTGGCAACTTTCTTTTCCAATGACTGTTCACTTTTGCAATGCCATATAAGTCGGAGTTTCATAAACTCTCTCTTTCCTCTCTCCTCTTTGAGAAGAGCTGTCTGCATGTGATTTATCTCATGTCCAATTGTGACACCCCATGTCCTGGGCTGTGGGGAGCTCAGGAGCCCTGGCACTGCCACCAAGCCTCATCCAGCACAAGGATGCTGACACCTGTGTGTGAAATACAAAGTTGTGTTTTGTGTCAGGTAAATAAAAGTAATCTGTGTAATTGTAATTGTGAAATGTATAGAACACGGCCATGAGACAATTATAAAGATGAGTTATAATAAACAACCTAAGAAAGCAAAGCATGGAACAAGGCTTTAAAACTATTCCTTTGTTCGCAATTATCTATTATAGATCTTAAGTTGTTTTGTAATAAGAACCTTTGAATTACAATTTTAGAATATTGCTTCATATTAAGGATTTTTAAAACTGTAGCTTTAGAATGTATAAAAGTTTGAACAAGAGAGGGAAGAAAGCCTATCTCAAGTTCCTAACAAAAGAGTAGAAAACAGCCTGAAAAAGGAAGATGGACATCAACTTGCTGATTGATGGATTTGAAAAGGGAAGCTGGACATCACTATCATAGATTAATGGTCTTAGAAAATAGAAGCTGAACCCCATGTCTGGAAGCTGGACCCCACCATCTGGGACACACATCCTGGGATGTACATCCTAGGAGGAATGGATCACAATGGAGTATAAAAATTATAAAGAAACTAACACTGTCATTGATTTACAATCATGAAGTATAGAATAGTGATGTAAAAATTAGAAATAGAAACTGCTGAGAAAGCTTATGAATATACATATAAATACCAGCAGGCCTCAGTAGTCACTGTGCAGTTGGAAGGGAAAATTCTCACCACTGCACCCAGCGCTGTTTTGCTCATACTTTACCATATTAATTAATAAATTGAATTACTGCTTGATATGTTGGCTGAGTCAAGCTTCTCATTTTTAACACCAGGATGCCCAGAGCCTTCTTCAGGGTTGAACTGAGAGGGGGAACTGTGGAAAATAGAAAAGCCATAAAATTCTTAGAGAGAGGTGTGAAAGCGAATCTCAGAATGGAGAAATGTAAGAAAGTTAAAGCAGCAAGGTCAGGAAATAATAATGCTGTGTGCTGTATTGAGATAGGCCTAGAAAACATGTTAAGCAAGATAGCAGAAATATGTAAGCTTAATAATGAAGCTTTATCCATTGTTGTAGACTACCACAAGTGAGCATTACTAGATACAAGATGCATGTGTCAGTTTACTAATTGGCTTTAGCAAACGCTTGTCAACTTTTAATATTATCCTTTTGGCTAAAAAGCTTTTAAAAACCCATGTAAATAAGAGAACTCCATCTCTGTTGCAGTGACTGAAGGTTTTTCCATCTCTTGCTTGGCTCTGTAAAATGAGACTGATAATTATGATGGAATAAAAACTTCCTGACAGCCACTCCAGCATTCCCATCTTATATTTTGTGTATGTATATGTAAATATAAATAATATAAAATAAATTGACTGTGCCACACCAGGAGAGCCCCTCACCCCTGGCAGCACATCATGCTGGCAAACCAGCTGTGTATCAGGTTTGCAGCATCAAACTAAATACTTGCTTCAGGCTCACAGCACCATTAATGCAGAATCCAGTTAAAAATCACAAGTCCACCAAAATGAACCTTGCTTTTGATTTTCACAGGGGCTGGGAATGCTTCCTTTCCTTGTCACTCTCACAGGATTCTCTGGGTGTAAATACTTAATGGAAATGTTCCTGGAAACACCATAAAAAAATTTTTAAAAAAGTGTGAGCCCAGCAACATTTGCATGAGACAATAGTCTGTAGCTTTGCATCATCCAAATCCAGATGTTTCTGGTGAGAAAGAAATAGATGACCTGAGAATTAAACCCAGGCCCCTTGGCTCCCCTCCAGATGCTCTACCAGCTGCTCACACCAAATCCCCTCTGGTCAATTACTTTACTTGATGCTTCTAATCAACAATATTATATATGTGATGCTATAAACTTTTGTATTTAATATTAGCTCATAACTCAGCATCCAAAACCAGATGTTTTTGGTGAGAAAGAAATTGATGACTTATCAGAGGACTGAACCCAGGCCCCCTGGCTCCCTTCCAGGCAGTCTACCAGCTGAGCTGCAAAGCAAACCAGTCACCTTCTGTTCCCTCCACCCTGCTGCCTTTCATGGAAGGAAAAGGATTTCACATCTCCCAGTGCAGGAATATGTGAAAGATGTTTTAATAAAGGTTTTTAAAGCAGTATAATGCAGGTTTGCTTTGAGTCAGGAGAATACTCCTTCCCAGAGGAAGGCTTTGCAGACAAGCTCCTTTCTTTTCTACAGGAGCCCTCGTTGAGGGTTCACGTTCAACTGCCTGCAGAAGCAGCATAATAGATGGCTAATTTAAATCTGAACTTCTTCAGCTTCTGCACGCCCTGTTGAGGATGATTATGAGACACTCCCTGCAAGCGTTCCGGACAGCTCACTGGATCAGAGGATGCTGCAAAATATGAATGTTGAAGGACTAAGAACAGGTTCCTGCAGGGCTGAAGGGCGGAGCACGGGAATTTTTGATTTATGGAAATTTAATATGTCCCAAGCAGGCAAAGCAGTTCAGCAAGTGCTTTATTTCAAGCCTGTATGGATGCAGTGAGCTCAGTGCAATTCCTGAATTTCATGAATTTGTCTGAAGCTGAACACAAACCTAAGTGCTGCCCTGTCCAAGGACATCTTTTGGCAATCCACAGCAGAGCACAGGAACTGCTCTGCTCTTAACTGCTCAAGATCCTAAATCACAGTATCAAGTATTTATTAAAGGCAAGAGCATCAGCTTTATAAGTACGAATTCACAGGGTTTTGCTCTTAAATTATAGCTGCATAAGACATGATGAGAAGCAACTTCCATGAAACCCCAAAGCTCACAGACCTAAGAGCTTTGTTTAGGATTAGAGACAACATCCACTACAGATCTACAAATTGTAAGGAACAGAACTGTATGGAACAACTGGGAAAATATTATTGCAACTGAAATGAATCTGAAAGCAAAACCAGCACACCCTGAAAACGTGTTAGAAAATGTTTTCCAAAGAGGCAATTCCAGCTTCCCAAACTGATAAAGATAGTGGACCTTTCCCAAGGAAAAACTACTTTTTAAGGAAAGAAAATCTGGCTGCAAACATACAGAGAGCTGACAGTGGTGTTCAGAGAATTCAGTTCTCTTTTTGGTTCATTTGACTAAATCTTAGACCAAGGCTTTACCTTAAGTTAATGTAATTATAATAATGTGGTTTTGCTAACCAGTTAAGATTCAATATTCACTTCTAGGGCAACTTACACTGCCCAGCCAATGAAATTAGGCAAAGACTTGGGTACATCCTCCAACTGCTGGAAAAACAAACCTCATCCTCAGTGAAATACATTTCTAAATTTGGCTCTGTTCTACTCTGAGGACTCAGCATTATCTTGCCAACATTTCCAGTATAATCAAAGAAGCCAAAATCAAAGCTCAAATAAAATATTCTGATTAAACTGCAATGGCATAAAAAAACCTTCCATTCAAGGACAAATATCTGAAACAGTGTAAACTGACTGAGTCATCTTTTACCAAAAATTTCACATCTCTCTGGTCAAATTACCTTCCCAGATAGCATCTAGCTCTTGGGGAGGATATATTGCACCAAGGCTCTTCAGCACAAAGAGAAGACAAAGATGAAACAAAGATGGAAGAAAACAGGTTGAGAGAGCTTAAAGGGCCAGGTGGGTAGAGACAGACATGGGGCAGGACCAGCAGGTCAGGGAGAATTCCACACGTCTGGAATCAGGACCCTCAGTCAGCACCTGGGGCTGAGCAGAGCACAGCACAGAGCGCTGGGAGCTGCAGAACATCAGCAGCATTTTGATGCTGTTTAGGTTTTGCTTTTTTTTTCCCTTTTCTATGTTCTCTGTATTCTTCACACATAGATTTGTAGCTCTGTAGCCTGTTGTATTAGTGACTGGTTTTCCCAGTTCTTTTCCATGGCCTTTCCTTAAAACAAATTCCAGAGCTCCAAGCCTGGGAGGTACAAGGCTCTTGGTTTCTTCCTGGGAACCACAGCCAGAACAACTCCTGGAGATACATTTTCATGGACAAAGCCCAGCCAGTGCTGAAGGGGGACTCCAGAGAAGGGGCTTGACCTGGGGGGAATTGCATCACCACTTGTCCTCCTAATTGGTGCTTTTTATCAATTATGTTAATTTCCTAAAACCTATAAAATATCCTCACCCCTGGTGGGAGGCTTTTGTGGCCATCTTTCCATAACTGCTCCTGGAGGCCTCCAAATAAAGATCCCCTTTTATATTCCCTCCTTACTAAAGTTATCTCGAGTTTCATTTCCAGGTTCGGAAAAAGGCCAGTGTTTCACTCTCAAGAGTTGGTACCAACCACACTGGGCTTGACCCCAGCGATGCAGCAAAACCTGCAGAAGCTGATGAGAGATCAGGAATGCAGAATCTCCCTAGCTGCTGTGCATTTAGCAGGATGGGGCCCACACAGGAGCTCTGTCCAAATAACTAAACTCAAACCCTGTAACAAGAACATCATTAATATATTTACAGAGGCCAATGCAGCAGTGCCTGATGCACTGCTGGGGGCAAAAGCACTAAGCCCAGTGGACATCTTACTATAACTGCTCCTGGAGGCCTCCAAATAAAACTCCCACTGCCACAGGATGAGTTTTCAGCCAGTAACCTTCAGCTGCAGTGCAGTGCCTTGGTATTTCCTTGCACCTTTTGATCCTCAGGGCAGCTGTTTCAAAGCATTGGTGTGACTGATTCTGACAGACTCAGTCTTAAGCAGAACCCAAAATTACAGCACCATTTCAGAGTTTCCAGCTTTTCCTTTTTACAGATTAACAAAGACATTTATGTAAATAAATTTGTTTAAAAGGAGAATTATCTCAATGGCATTTCACAGTTTCTGGCCATCCTGGTTGAATAACAACTGCAAAGGAGAGGAGGCTTTAGACACTGGGCCCTAATTTGGTGTTCTGAGTGTTGCAATATCCATCACCTGTGGGAGCTCGGACCTACAGAGCTGCAAGAAGCTCTTTGTGAGCCCTGAAACATCCAAGGGTATCTCCATGAACAGCAACCAAACTGGTGGATTGTAAATACTGTTGTCCACTGGGTGCTCCTCTAAGTCTCATCCAGCTGGCACAGCAACCCACCATCCTCTGGCATTGCCTTTCCTCTTCTGCCACTGCCAAAAGGCTGTCCTGTGACAGCCCAAAGACAGGCAAACCAGCTGTCATCCAGACTATGGATGCTGGCTTCCAAATCCAGAAAAAATTCCAAGACCAAATGGCAAGAAACTCTGCTCCTCCTCCAAATCAAACCTGGAGCTGTGTGGAGGGACGGCTAATGAAGTGTAAAGCAGAAACATGCACAGTAATCAACAGGTTGGGAGAGAATGGTGTTCCCTGTTTCTTTTTTAGGTGGCTGCATTAGCTCTGATTGCACTGAGTCCTAATTGTCATTACCGAAATAAATTCAGAGAAAACCAACGCTGTCCCCTCAGTTCTTTCCCAAACTTGCATTGATTCCCAGGTTATCCAGGGCTTCAGAGAGCAAATTCCAGGCCTTGAACCAGATCTGAAAACAAAATTAAAATGTCTGGTTGTAAAAATAATTGTTTCCAAGGGTTTGGGGGATTTTTGCATGATTAACTGACACACAATATTTTAGAGCACTGAACCTTGCTTTAAAACATTTCCCTTAGAGCCTCATCTCCTCCTCCCAGGCTGTTTTCTGTAGATACAACATGGACACCAAGTGATTAAATCTCCTTGTTGCTTCATATATTGTTTTAATCATAAACAGGATACTGTCCGGGAAAGAGCAGCTGGAATCACAGCTGCAAAGCTCTCATTAATGTGACACCACACAATCACACTTGATAGCAGAAGAGTTCTTTGGAGGAGGAAATCACACCAGGAGATGGGCTGTAATTGAGCAGGACCCCTCCAACCTTCTGGCCCTGGAAGATTTCTGTGCTTGTCGAGCTTCTGTTAACAAAATAGAAGATCTTATACCTTTACAAGTACACTGAATGCACAAAAAAAAAATTCAAATTTAAAAAAAAATTAAAAAACAACAAAAAAGCCCCTCAAAATGCATAATACCTAAAGATATAAACGTGACAGGCAAACAGCAAGTCCAGAAAAAAAATTACTGCTTGTCTGCACTCTTTGAGGCATGGTCCTGGCTGGGATAGCCCAAATTCTGGGCTATTAACATTTAACACCCAAATTCTGGGGTGTTAAATCTGCATGAGGCAGTGGAGGAGGAAAGGAGGAGGAGACAGTGTGGGC
This sequence comes from Certhia americana, assembly GCA_018697195.1. Classification (NCBI taxonomy): domain Eukaryota; kingdom Metazoa; phylum Chordata; class Aves; order Passeriformes; family Certhiidae; genus Certhia; species Certhia americana. Next base: position 2,763,112 of record CM031873.1, read on the forward strand.
TGAGCTGCATCCTCCCCATACCAGAGGCTGGCTGTGGTTACCTGTGACCCTGCCTTGATGTAGGAGAGGGAGCATTGGTAGGAGAGGATGCCTGAGGACCCCTCCCAGCCTAACAGGATCTATAAAAATGTAGGAAACTGCAAAACATGGACCCAAGGACACAGTGGGGGCCCAGGCAGTCACCTGGAGTTTATGGCATTGCACAGGTATGGAGAGCAACTCCTGGAGCAGCCAGATGACAGTCAGTGTGTCACCCCACAGCTTGGGGACACGACGAGTGGCACCTGTGGGGGGGTCAAACAGAGCCAGAGGGTCACAGTACCCCTGAACATGGGATAGAGAGACCAGAGCATGTGACAAGGAGACAAAGCAGCACTAAAGTGGTGCCTGAAGCCTCTGTCACTGAGACAGGCCACAGCTCCCCCAGGGAATCCCCCCCCCAGAGCAGGGGGAGCTTTCTGCTGCAGCTCTTTGGAGAAGGGAAACCCAGGGGTGCCCCATGGAGGGAATATACACATTTAGTGGTGGCAGGACAAGGCTTACAACTCCATGTCTGGTTCCTTTCAGTAGTTTTGAGGCACCTGATTTGGATGCTGGTGGGATGGGCTGTCTGAAGAAGGCTGCTGTTCCCTCCCTGGACCAGTCCAGGCTGCAGTAAGAGCACCTGGAATTGTCCTGGCACACTGGCAGGACCTGGTGGTGCAGGTGCAATCAGCTCATTCCCCTAATCCACAGTCACAGCCACACTGCAGCCTAATGCCTGACAGCCAGAACAGAAAACAGCAGATTAATTAGGACAAGATAAGAGGGATCTACTCCAACGCACTGCTCCCCAAAGCTAAAGAGCAAACGCTGCTAAGATTTACTGGCACTACTTATCAGCAGAACAAGGGAAACTAAGGTAAATTTTATACATGTGGGAATAAAGCCCTCCTTGGGCAGCTTGTCCTGAGGACTTTAGAGAGTATAAGAATGCAGAGGGAGTGCAAGCCTCAGAGGAGGTTTTGTCCCTGTTGTTTCAAAGAGCTCTGGCTAGCACAGTTCTGTGTGACTGTGGCCTCTTCCTCTAACTCAGTGAGTTAGGACTTCATTTTCAAGTTACTCCACGCCCCAGCAAGGACAATGTTGTTTTTCTCAGCAAAGATTTGTGTACAGAAAGTATCTGTAGGCAGTGAGACAAGACAGCTTCTTTCCCATTAATTCTTCTGTCAGCCTGGGCTGAGAAGCTGAACTACAGACAGAAAGCTCAGAGTAAACTGGAGTGGGTGGAGGAGCAGAAGGAAGAACACTGATGCCTGCGCAGCAGAAAGGTGCTTTAACCTTTCTCCATGATCCTTGACCTCAGCACAAAGACTTCAGACATGGGAAACATGCACAGCAGAGCCATCTCCGTGGCCAGAGGGGGAGAGGAAGCCTGGCTGCAGGCATTGCTGTGCTCCCCACGTGTCCCCTGTCAGCCTCTGTGTCGCTGAGACAGCTCCCTGTGCTCTGCCACCACCGGGTTCTTTAAGTAGTTTAAAAGCACATTTATTTCTTGGAAGCCTATGGACGTCAGATGGAACTAATTAAAACCAGGAGGGCTCAAGGGAGCCGGGAGGGAGACGGTGCAATTTGGTCTGCACTTCAAAGAGGTTCAGCAAAATAAAAGCACTCAGCCCTCTAATGCAAGTGCATGTCCATGGGGAGGGGAGAGGCCACTCAGTGCTCTCAAGTGGCCACTCTCCCCCCACTTTTGGTCCCCAGGCTCATTGGAGCTGTGTTTGGATGCTCTGCCAGTTGATTAATCAGGGCACCAGAGGTTAAATTGCAGTGGCTCCTCCCGTGCCCTCCCATCGGTTTTGCTGCCCAGGGAGGAGGAGGAGGCATGATGGCCAGGAGCACCCACACACACAACCCATAGGAACTGGGAACGTTCTCAGATGAGACAGCAGCTTGACACCCCACTGTGGGGTTTCTGGGCAAGTGTGAGGCACCAGAGCCAGTGTCAGGCACGGTCACTGCCCAGCCTGGCTGCTCCAGGGCACAGATCCCACCATGGAGGGACCCCCCTGCCCCACAGCTCCTGCCTCCAACCACCCCTGTGCCACCAGGGTCCTCAGGGTAGGGTCCCCATATGTTCCCCATGGGGGTACCCAGGCTCCCTGCACCCTTCTCCCCAGCAGGGCCCCAAACCCCACAGCACAGACCCTTCTGGGGTCACCCCTCGTGAGGGCCCTGACCTCCTGGTGCCCAGCCCTGTCCCCGTAGCCCACGCCATGCTCAGGGTCCCTGCACCCACACAGGGCTGGGAGATATCAGCCTGGAAAAGCTGCTCACCAGCATTGCCCGCAGTACCTGCTCCATCCAGGGTTTTTTTTTTTTTGTTCCTTCAATAAAAAACATATTTTCCCTCTAATGTGGTGGTTTACACCTCACTCTAAAGCCTGTGTTAAACGTGGGCTTGGCTGGCTGGCAGCTGTGGGGCTGCAGGATCACCCACATCCAAACTCCTTCCTATCCCTCTCCCTTATTTATCCAACCCTCATCCTCACTGATGGGCATCCCAGCCTGGGGAATGGGTTCTACAGCAGAAACTGTGCTTGGAGCCACAGCCAGGGCCAGCAGCTGATGGCACACAGGTCACAGGAGCCAGGACCAGCAGCTGACGGCACACAGGTCACAGGAGCCAGGGGCAGGTGCCAATGCCCAGCACCCTCTCCAGCCCCAGCTCACCCAGTGAGTCAGGCTGGGTGATGTCCCATCCTCCTGCCCCATTTTTGTTTGTTCTTCCCTCCTTCTCTGTGGCTGGGGGAAAGCAAGGGGAAGAGATCAATAAAAAATTAACTCAGAGAATAAAAAAGGAGCGAATCTGCAACCTTGCAGCAGATAAAGTGGCCCGTGATGGCCCCATAAGCCATCTCTCAACACACCATTTATCACCAAGCCAGTGTGTCTCCACATCAGGCCTCATTTACTCAGCACTGAAAGACATAAAACTGGCCTTACAAATTCAGGAAAAGGAGTTGCAATGACAATTCAGATGTTAACATGGCTGATGCCTATGCTTAGAGTTCTCTGTTGTTGAGGTGTGCTGGGGGTCCTTGGCTGGGCCAGTTGGGATGGGTCACTCCAGGATTTCAGCTCCCTGGCACTAAACATCGGGTTGCAAGAGGCGAGGAGCTGTGCAGACCTAAGCATGTCACACCTGGGAGGCTGGGATGAAGTGGTTAGAATCGCTCTGCATTGTGGGGCTGACAATTCTGTGTCTCTGAAACTTTAGAGCTGAAGGCCTGTCAGGATCCTTTCTTTCCTAGGGAAAGCTTCTCACTTTCCCAAGAGAAATCCTGTAAACATATTCTCTAAACAATATTCTTTCTCAAAACAACAGGTGCTGTTTTTTCATCCTTGTTTTCCATAATATAGAATATATTGTTTTTCTTACTTAGCCAATGGTCATAGGGAAGGTGGTGTTCCCTTTCACCAATCACTTTTTACTTACTGAAGAACCTTATGTAAGGTGCTCCATTTTGTTAATAAATATTCCTCTTTTCAGCCTTCTGATGAACTTATTTGGATCTATTATTCATAAATAACAGCAACACTGCATCCAGCTGCTGCAGCCCCCAGGATACTCTTGCCCAGCACTCAGGCTCACCACAGCTGTCACTGCCCTGTGAAGGGAGACCTTCTCCATCCCCTGTCTGACACAAACAGCTCTTGTGAGCAGCAAACCACAGCCCCACCGGAGCCTCCTTGGCTGCAGCACAAGAAGAGGGGATGCTGGCTGGCCCTTGGGTAAAGCTGACTGGATTTTGTTCAGTGGCTTTTTCTTTTAAGAAAGTTTGTAATACATAGTGGAAGGACATAGTGGAAGCTCTGTGTGAGACATGAATAACATTCCCTCATGTGTCTGTTTGTACAGCTCAGGGCACTGCGGGTCAGGCTGAGGAGTGTTGTAAGAATGATACACAACCCTCAGCCTGCACAAGCAGAGAGCATGGCAAAGGAAAATAAAGAGGCATTCACAGGCCTGTGTGGGGTCCAGCACACAGTAGCTGTAGGTCACAATTTCAATGCATGTCCTTGGTATACCCCTGGCTCTTTTCTGACTGCCCAAAATGGCATCATCAAACTCACCTTTGAAAGCCAGAGGGAAACCCCCCCCTCTCAGCCCTGGAGAGACAGTGTGGGACTGAGGGAGAAGAAACCAAAAGGAAGTTATGTGATCCACACAGAAAACATGGATACACAGGGAAAACAGGTGAACATTCTGGGAAATCCCAGCTAGCCACAAACATGTCCTGTGCTTCAATGTCCGTGTCGTGTCCCCTCATATCCACCTCAGTGTGCCACCTCACCTTCACAGCCCCACTCTGCTGCACCAGAGTACATCTCCACAGCCTCCTGGTTGTATCTCCAGCTTCTCAGCTGCTCCAGGTCACTCCTCATAACCTCTTTGCTTGGCACAAAGCAGCTTAGTGAGAAAAGGCCACTGAAAGTAGATGGAAGGATGGCTTTATTCCAGCTTTTGTCCAAGAGCCAGTTGTTCTGCTTGTAAAGAGAAGCAGCTCCTCCCTCTCTCTTCTGTAGCATTTCAGGACGTATTTTGGATGAAGCCCTTTTGTCAGATAAAAAGACCAACAGCAATTCACACAGTGCTGTCTTCCTTTGGTGCCCATTTCTGAGAGTCACTACTGCTGCTTAACAATTGTACAGACTCACATTTTGGGGTTTAGCTCCCCAACCCAGACTGTTGGAAATGATACAACTTCTAAAAATTTTTTACTAACTTCAGGGGTTTTTTTTCCTCTTTGCCTGAACACAAACTTGCAATCTGCAGAGTTAGAATGTTTATGACATTCTTGACCCCAGGTTTTGGCACGTGACAATCAGTACTCTCCCAAACCACACGGTTGGAGTTCTTCACTCCCACATGTCTCTCCCCTGACAGGGGAGGCCTTTTCAGAAGTCCTTGTTAAGCAAAAGGGCAAAGAGGACTCTTGGTTGTTCTCACTCTCCAGGTTGTTTATTATTTTCTAATCAGCAATTTCTGCACCCCAGGCTTTACACCAGCCTGGCATGAGGGAGAAAAGGCACCAAAAAGCCTCCAACACACAGAATCAAGGTTCTCTTCAAGATAATTCACCCAATTATCACCAAGAATGAACATGATTTCTATTTTTCTACCAATAACCAACTAAATCTCTATTCCTGTGACACTGTGGCAAATTGTGCCCAATGTTCCTGTGTCCCCAACACTGCAGAATGTGGAGGAGATGAAAAAGGAGGAAGAAGCCTAAAAACCACAAGGATCCTCCAGCTTGTCTTCACCTACTTACCATGCTAACAAACCCAAAATCTAAATTTCCCCCCCGTGATAAATTACATATTATGCACCTACCTAATTGACATTCTTGAAAGTTCTGTTTCATTCCAGAACCTGGAAGCCCTTTCCATGGATGAAGGTTAAAAGGAGGATTTGTCAGAGGGTTTGGATCCTCCAAAAAATGCAGAGGAATATCCTCTGCATTCTGGGTTCCAACACCATGCCAGCTTCGAAGCAGTGGTACAGCCAATATTTTATTGGGAGAACAGCTGAGCCCCTGCGGTGAAAGAGCCCTAAAATCAAGGATCTCACAGTGCTTTGTGAGTTTTCTGGCAGCCCTCAGACAGGTTTCACCATCAGGACAGAAGGGGATCAAGGCCTGCACTCCTCGGGTGGCTGTGGAATCTTGTCCCTGGCTGGTACCTGTGAGTCCTGCCAGTCTCTGGTGTAACCACACACACCTTTCTCATGTTATTCCTGACATGCAGACTACATGGCACAGCAGAGAGAGGCACACATTCCAAAGGAGGTGAAAAAGAAACCAGAACCCACCCCTGGATTCCTGCAGCCTGCTGCTAATTAGGTGAGACATGGTAAGAGGAACCCCTGCTATCAGCCAAGGCAAGGGAATGTAAATATTTGCAAGTCTAGGTCACCAGGTCCATTATTTACTGTTCTGTCCTATGACTAAAAGTTTGACTCAAGTCTTGAGGTTTTTGGAGGTTTGTTGTGTTTTGGTTGGGTTTTTTTCTTATTTTCTTTATGCTCTGAGTGTCCCTTGATTTCTTGCCAGTTATTTAACTGTGAAAGGGAGGGCTGCCTTCAGCATCCAGCGTCCACAAAACAATGATGCCACTGTGAACTGCTCCCATTAATCCCAGTTTGCTGGGTGGCACAAGGTGTTGGGTGTTATGAGCCAGAGAGGAAGGTGAGGCAGAGCTCTCCTGTCCTGTGCTGCAGGCACACACCAGTGTGTGGGGCTGTCAATTCTGTGTCTCTGAAACTTCAGAGATGAAGGCTTGTCAGGATCCTTTCTTTCCTAGGGAAAGCTTCTCACTTTCCCAAGAGAAATCCTGTAAACATATTCTCTAAACAATATTCTTTCTCAAAACAACAGGTGCTGTTTTTTCATCCTTGTTTTCCATAATATAGAATATATTGTTTCTCATAGCCAGTGGTCATAGGGAAGGTGATGCTCCCATTCACCAATCACTTTTTACTTTGCGAAGTACCTTATATAAAATACTCCATTTTGTTAATAAAGATTCCTCTTTTCAGCCTTCTGATGAACTTTTTGGAGTCTGTGTGTTTCTGTCCATAAATAACAGTGCGTGGCCAGCTCTGCTTCCATGGGGGAAACACAGAGACACAGCAAGAGGGACGTGAGCTACAAAACCAGGCAGCTCCCACCCAAGGTTTAGCCAGGGGAACCACAAACTCTCTCCTTGTTTCAGCAAGAAACTTCAGTTTGCACATTGACACTGGACACAGACTCCCATTTCCAATTTCTTTGCCAGAAAGTGAAGGAAAGGAAGGATTTTTTTTTTTTTTTTTTTTTTTTTTAATATTCAAAGGCAATATTTTACATTGAAGGCAAAACCTGTATTCATCTACCCCATTGCCCAAAATGTGTCTGTGAACATCAGGCTGCTGCTATCTCATCTTTCCAAAGTTACTGATTAGATACAAGGATTTCAAAGGGTTATTTTTCCCTATTTTTCCCTCTCCCCACTGAGTTGGTTTTGCCCATTGAGGGGGATCACATCCATCTCCATGCAGGCATTTTCCCCTAAGCACACCCATTCCCCACTGCTGCCCACAGCTTCAGGCTTCCCCAAGCTGCAAAGAAACTATTATTATTATTATAATTACTATTAAATAAGTATTATGTCAGTCATGGCAGGGCCTGGAAGAAGCAAGACCTCTGGAGCTGGGTTATTGCAGAGGTAAAGGCACATCCCTCTAAGCCAGGTTCTGCAGACTTCCAGGAGCTTGGCCTGGGAGACAAGGTAAAAAAAAAAAAAAAACAGAGCAGTTCTCCCTTCTTTGGGACAAGCTCTGAAATTGCCAACTATTTTCCATTTTCACTGGATTTTTATTTTTTTTACTTTTCTTCCAGAACGCAGAATATAGAGAGGACATTTCCTATGGGACGTTTGTTTCCAGAGATGTGGTTTGCCCCTAAAAAAGCACTTCCATTTAAAATCTCCCACAGGGGAAATTTCCCCCAGTGGCTGGAGCATGCAGCTGACTCAATTTGAATGGATTGAGATCTCCCACCTCCAGGAGCAGGGAGGCTGTGGGGAAGGAGCAGCAGCCAAGTGGAAGGGATGGAGCAGGAAACCAAAACATCATCTTTGGAGTTCTCTGTGCTCTGCTTGATCCTTTCCATGGGTAAGAGGGGCAGGGGTTTGCCTGTGTTGGATTCACAGCAGAACTGGAGGTGCTGTGGTGCCCTGCCAGTGTCCCTCAGAGCAGCTCACATTGATGGGGTTTCCGTGCTCAGAAAATACCCCAAATCTCAAAGGAAGACCCTCTCCACATCCCCCCACTGCTGGAATCTCTCTGCAGGCTCCCAACACCCCCAAACTCTCTGCAGGACCCTTACACCCCTCAGTCTCCTGCCAATCCAGCCACCTGCTGCTGCTCACTGTTTCAGGGTCGCCTGAACACACTGCAAGCAACACAGACACTGCTGACACCACCCTGGCATCCCAGCAAAAATCTCCTGGCCTGAGGAAATGCTGGCAGGTGTCCTGAACTCCATGGGGTCCTTTTCAAACTCTCCAAGGGACTGAATGACCCCCAGGCTCTGCACTGCTTCAGCAGGGTGGGCTGACGGGGTACCAGGGGAGTCACCCCAAACTGGGCACAGCTCAAACCAACCTGCCACAGCCACACAAAGCTGAAGGAGCACAGCAGGCAAAGGAGGGGAGATGAGAAATTTAATTTTATACGGCTTGTAAGAAAGGAGATTAAATGGGGAGTGTGATAATGCTATAAATACCTCCAGGGAAATACCATCAAAGGAGAAAGGGGGATTATTCAAATGACCTGGAAACAGTAAAACAAGGGGAGTTGGGGCCAGGAGCTGCAAATGGAAATATTTCAGGCAAGGCATTAAGAAAAACTGTCTGAGAAGTGAGAGTGATTAGGTGCAGAAATTGGCCATCCCAGCAGAGTCAGGGCCTTGTCAGAGGTATTTAGGGTGGTGTAAACACATGTTGGGAGGGCATGTGGGTGTGACCTGGGGGAAGGAGAGGGATCTCACCTCCTAAAGGTAGTTTAGAGCCCCCTCACCAAGATGCTGCTGTGTCTGGTACCTGACCATCAGCCCTGGTACACGAGCAGACACAGAGCCCTGCAGCCCCAAAAGCACCCCAGAGAGCCAGAGCTGCTCATCCCTGACTGAGGCATCAGAGCATTCCCTCCCTGCCCTGCTTCTCAGCCTTTCTCCCTTTTTCTACATTCATTTCCCTATCCTGTGGCCGAAGAAAACAAAGGCTGAAGGAGCCATATGCTGACTTTTCTGGTCCAGGATGAAATATGAAATAAAATATTCCAGCCAGCTCGCCACTGTGTAACTTGGCAGAGTAGCATGAGTAGCTAATGAGTAAAGCTGAAGTTGGCTGTGCAATTAAAAGTGATACATTTTTATATATAAATGATGAGTTTTCCATCCTCAAAGCTGATAAATTTCTCAGACTAAATTTCTCAAGCTAAGAGCCTTTTGTGGCCACATTTTTACACAGCACTCTTATTTTATTTTTTTTTCCTCTGCTCCCCTCCAAAAAAAATGACCAGTTTTCCCATCTACTTAATGGGCTGTAAATACTTTTCTGCTAAGATGAAAAGTCCATTCGATTTGCATTAAATCTTCATCATTACAAGCTCTTGAGAGACTGCAGCAAGGCTGGATACTGACACACAATACTGCATCTTTTTCTGGAAACTTTCCCTTACAGATCCCAAGGGGGAAAAAGAAACAAAAAAGGGGCAGTCAAGGGGTGAATAAAACCCCGTGGTTTGGAATTGGGACACTTGCTAGAAAGGGAATTATAAGTCCTGGGGTTTCCTTGCCAGCCTTGGTGCTGTTAGAGCAGGATCTGACCTGTCTCAGAGCATCTCTGATGCAGGAGTTTCCCTGGGAACCAGGCAGGATGAAGCCACCACGGCTGGTGCTCCCCTGGCCATGTGCAAGGTTTTAATCCTTGGGAGCAGAGAAAACCAAAGGAAAAGGATCTATTCCCCAAGATACCCCAGCAGGGTCATCCAGGGAGTGACCACAGCTGTGCTCCTCAACCAGACATGCTCTGCTTTATCCCAAACACCCAACAGTTCTTGGTCCTCATTTCCTCCTCCTGACAGAGACTTCTGCATAGAAACAGGTTCATTGCTGAGGGTTCAGAATTCAGACTTTCCTGGTACTTTTTTCTGACTCAGCTATAACACCTGAAGCAGAACTGGACACATTTGTTCATCATTTCCAACTCTTCTGAGCCATTACAATACACTTTTTTCATGCAAGATTGGGTTTGTTTTTTTCAAAAGACAGAGGGTCTTGAGCTGCCCTTTCAGCTTTAGGCACAGCTATCATCTCTTCAGCCCCTGATCCTGCCAGCTCACTGCTCAAAAGCTGCCTGCTTTGCCCTTCTCCTTGGCAAAATACAGATGATTTGGAACATTTTGATGATTTTTGACAATGATGAAGAGTGAGGTATCAAGCTGGAGTGCTGCTCTCAGCATGGGGCTGTGCTCCAGCCAGAAACCTGCTCTGATTGTCAGCTCTTCCCTTGCAATGGCATTCAGGAATTCTGTTCTTTACCTGATCTCAGGCAGGATAAAGGTTTCCACAACTTGTTCAGCTGTAGTCATGGTGGAAACCAAGGGACACCACACTGCAGCTGTAAATAACACGATCCCAGTGAATCAGTAACTCCTGTGACCAGCAGGGCCACAAGTGCTGCCTGGTTCCTGATGAAGGCTGTGATCACAGTGCTGCAGAGCAAGCACAGAACATCTCTGGAGCCTGAACTCCTGCAGACCAGAGCCCAGTGAGTTCAGCTCCCCTGAGTTCCTATGCTGGGCACCCCCCAGCAGCACCAGCTCCAGGGCCTCTGCACCTCAAAACCCATCAGAGGGGTGCAAAAGTCTTCCAGTCTCAGTGTAGTGCTCAAAGACACAACAACATGAGAAGGGAGGTGGGGTTGATGCCTTAAGTTTTGGCTCTTATATTTTTCGGATTCTGTGCTGTTTTGGTGGGTAGTTCTGGGTTTCACATTAAGTGTTACTCAGCTCTCTTCACAGAGCAGGGAGACAAAACAATTCCTTTTGCAGCTTGGCACCAAGGACAACCCATAAAAATTTCAGGTCCAAGAGCAAAAACAATGGTGAAGTGAGAAGAAAAAACAAGGAGGATGGAGCTTCATAACCTGAAGCTGTAATTGGACAATTAACCCCAATATGCTGATGGAACAGAACTTACCGAAGTGTGGGACCTGGTGGCCAGATGTCAATTCTGTGCCCATTTTGGGGTCAGCCTGGGTGCAGCCCAGCTGAGCTCTTGTGCTGCCCAGGTGTGCCCAGTGAGGCCTTTTAATAAATCCCTGCTTTATCCTTTTGCTCTGTTTGGTCTCTGTTCCAGGTCAGCCCCCAGAAGGCATCAGGGTGTGCAGAGAAATCCCCTCCAGAAGCAGCTGATGCTCACCTGGGAATGGCTGACAGGGACAGCATCCCCTCCCAGCCACGGGTGCACAAACATTCCCAGTGAGGTTCTTTATTGTTTCTGCCATAAAAGGGTTTCAATCAAGCTGGGACAGTAAACTCTAGTTTAAATTAAACTACCCCATTTAGTCACAATGAAGGCTGTTTGCATCTGAAACCCTGTCTCGGACAAATAGAGCTCCAGAGCACAGATTTGGCTTATAGCGTTTAAAGCAGCTGTCTTCATAAAAGCTAATAAAATACCGTTGGATAATTAAAAGCTTTAATTAAAAATGCAAAGTCCAAATAGTTTCATATTAACAAGGAAACTTGTTTTGACATCTGAAATCGCTGCACAAGCTGAATTCCCGTGTATTCTCTCCAGGCTATTTCCAGTTTGCTGCGTAGCTGGAAATGTCTCCTAACTCAGTGCAATCACCATGTGTTGCTGGGGACGTGCACCAAAAATTGATGCTGCTTGTTTTACAACTTCACTTTTAATTAGCACAGTCTGAGGCAGCAGTCTGTGGGCTTATTTGCATGGCAATCCCTGAATGAAGCCTGGGGATGGAGCAGCCTGGCATGCAGGGGATAAAATATGTAACTTCCAGGCACAAGCTGCCAAGCTCCAGAGAGAGCCGAGCAGAGCAGCAGAGCCAACCTCAGGGGAGTTTTCAGCAGCCCTGCCCTTGGCTGTGGCCCTGGGACATGGACTACACTCAGTGTCACCACCATGATCCCTTCCTGCAGCCTGGAGCACCCACACACAGGTGCTGGGAAATGGAATTTGGTGTGGCCGTGCTGGGGATGAGGAGTCTGAGCCTGGAAACAGGAGCTGGTTTTGCAGCTGAATGTGGGATGGGAGTCCATGGATGGTCCTGTGCCTGCAGCAGCTCAAATGCAGGAGTTTTGTGTCTGTTTCTCCTTTTATCCACATCAGGGTGAACTGGACCACAACTCACTTATGTGAAACCTTATTTCTTGCAGGGCAAGCACAGGTCTGGACACAGCTGGGGATGTTCCAGCTGTGGAGAGAGGAGAGGAGAGGGAGAGGGAGAGGGAGAGGGAGAGGGAGAGGGAGAGGGAGAGGGCTGTGCCCTGTGCCTGGGATTGCTGGAGGCTTCTAAAACCCTCATTTCAAAGCCCCCTGAGGCTGCAAAGCCAGTGGGAAACCTCTGCTTCATCCACGCTGCTCCCTTTGGACCCTCTGCAGCATCAGATCCTCTTCTGCTGGGGCTGATGGGGGTGCAATTTTCAGCCCCTCCTCTCCAGCGTCTTGGAACAAAACACCTTTGTAATGAGCACTGGTGAAATAGCAGTAAATCCATCAGTCCACCCTTGGGAAGGCAGATCCATAAGGCTTAGAACCAACAGGGACTGATTTAATTGTGTAATTTGGCTTTTCTCAGAGCGCAGACCAAGCAGCCTCTGCAAGCACCAGCTGTTGCACACCCAGCTCCACTGCAGCTTTCCCTTCCTGCACAGTCCCTGGCCTTGGGCAGTGGAGAAGCCACCCCAGAGCTGCCGGGGGATTGGGCTGTTACTGCCATTACTCTGGAAATGAGCACCTCCTGTCCAGATGCCACTGTCCAGTTTCCTCTCCAAGAGTCTGGATCCTGCTGGACCCTTTTATGACTTGATGAATTTAGAGGTATTTTCCAACCTTAACGATCCATGACTTATTGGATCATAAGAAAGCAGATTCCTTTTTCCATTTCACGTGCTTCTATAGGGGTTTAATGAGAATGAACTAAAAACATTTGGATTTCAACAGCCAATGGCTTTGTTTTGGCCTTTTTTTGGCATTTCATTGGTGTTTTCCTCTCTAGGAAAACCATCAAAAATTAAAATTTGGCTTTTGTCCAAGTCTTTTTAAAACCATGAGCAGATTCCCATGTCTTGGTTCTTTTTCTTTCCCTCTACTCCGCCTTGGCACTTCTGTTTTTGTTTAGCACAGAGAGCTCAAGGAGCTCTGTACAAAACAAAAGAAGCATTTATCCATCACAGCCCCAAGGCTGGAAGTACCTGGGATGAAGGCAGTGACTTGGCACTCACACTGCCCTTGGCCCAGTGCTGAGCTGACACCTGGTGCATTTCTCTGCCAGGTAACTACTGGCAAATGGTTTCTTTAACTCCTGCCTCATCTTCCTCACCTGCAGGATGAAGAGATGATGAACTCACCTACTCTGCAAAGTGCTTTGTAAAAGCTACTTTTTCTTATGGCTCTGCTGAATTCTGTGGGGTGGAAATTTTAAATTTCTCAGCAGACTGGGCCAGCCTCACCAATTTCTGCTCTCAGCTTGACCTACCCTGCTGAAGAGCAATGGTGTGTGCAGGGATTTTTCTCATCTTCCCACCCATTTCTGGCCTGGCCCTGGGTGTAAGGGGCTGCAAAGGTGACTTTGGGTCCCCAGAGCACACCTCTCACAGCAGTCCCCTCTGTTGTATCAGTTCCCCTGCAGTGATGGTCACTTTTTGGTTGTCTCCAGCTACGTGTCACACGCTGGAAGAAACAGAAAAATTAAAATAGAGTAAGTTTGAAACATCAGAGAATCCTTTTTTTTCTACTATTAGGGTGGTAAAATAGGAATTTTTTGGGAGGGAAAAATTTGCCCAGAGAGGTTTTGGACTCTCCATCCTTGCAGATATTCAAACCCAAGTGGACATGGTACTGAGAAGTTTGTTTCAGCTGACCCTTCTCTAAGCAGAGGGGTTGGAAACAAACCTTCTGACCACAGGGATCCTGTGCAGTTGTTCATGGGCCCTGCACAGGATCATGCTCCATACTGGGCACAAACACAGGAGCTTTGCCTTTCCACTCTGCACACAGCCACAGGAGCCTTTCCTGTGACTGAGGGAAGCTATGGTCATGCTAGGTTTCAGCCAGCCACAATAAAGCTAATTAATGTGAAAAATCAAAGGCAAACCATGCAAGACACTCAAGCAAATTAAACTGAATTGATTTTTCAAGTGAATTAAGATGTCACATTTTGCTTTTTTGTACTGTTTTTAGCAGAATTAAAATGAGCGTGACTCAGTTTAGTTCTCCTTAAATGAATGAAAGTAAACTGAATCCCTTGTAAGAGCCTCCTACCAAAGAGTTTAATCCATAAACATTTATTTAATTTTGATTTTCTTTCCTAAGTGTCCTTATGAGCCTAAGCAAATACCTGAGGCTGTCTGCAGTTGGAGGCAGGAGACAGATGCCTCTGGAACCTCTGGAATGTGCTGCAGTGCTGCTGATGGAGGTGTGTCCAAGAGAGGTGAGAGCATTTCCCTCAGCATCTCCAGGGAACCTCTTACCAACCTCCCCCTAAAATGCAGGGCAGGAAAAAAAATACCACCCAATCCAGGACCTACACTTGAGGAAATCACTCCCTGTCTTTGCTTGGGGGCAGATTGTGAAGGAGGGGTGGGTCCAGTAGCAAACACCATCATTTTGATCCCACAGGTCTCTTCAGGAATAAAAGGAAAGGAAGCAACAATAGCTGCCCCAGCACTACCAGGGCACTCTCTCAGTGTGGGGACTGGGACAATGGACCCTGGCTGTGCAGGAACAGCTCCTGGTGTTGTCCAGAGGGTGAGAATTTCCTGGCCAGTGCTGTGGAGTTCCCATGAGAACTTGGTGAGTTCCCAGAGGAGAATTTGGTGAGCACCTGCAGATGTGGGGCCTGATTCCAGCTTCATGCTGGGCAGCCCCACATCAGCCCCACAGCACTTTGGGGAACAGCCTGGGGTGCTGTGCCCTGCATCCCTGCATCCACAGCCACGTACAGGGATGGGGGACTGACACCAGAAGGGTCTTCATGATGCCAGGATCTGCAGGTGGCATGTGCTGTATCCTGCAGAGCTGCACACAGCTCAGGGCTGCTTGTCCAGCTCGGATCAGACACGCTCTCGTGCCGCCTACAGGCATCAGGGCTGCTTTGCATGGCTGCCTCAACTCTCATTTAAATGAGAAATTATTCCTGCCTGAAAGTGGCAGAGGCAGAGATCCTAAACACACCACGAGATTAGAGCTGGAGTCCCATCTCTGCTTACATTTGGGGTGCAAAGCACTTTCCAGCACTGACCCCAGGCAGCGCAAGCCCTTCTCTCCATTACTGCCGGTACCCAGTAGTTTTGCTTTTGCTGAGGAAAATGGGGCGATATTTATGCACTGCTGGGATTTATGAGGCTCAGCCACATTACCCTGTGTGGATACAAACTCAGACAGTTTTTATCTTGCTGAGATTTCTACTGGAGACTTGAAAGGAGCCGGGATAGGGACACCGATAAAGCTCAGGCTTTCCACATAGTAAATCACTATCGGCTGACTGCTGCTGTTTATCATTGTGAAGAAAGATCAGGACAAAGTCATAGTGGGGAAGCATAAAACCTCGGTCTTTCTTGCCCTCTGCTCTAAGGTGGCATTGGAGTGAGATCCAGCATCCCTCTTGGTACAGGGAATTCCTCCCCTCTGCCTTTGATCATGCCACAACCTGCTAACGCCTCATAACAACCTGTCACTAAAGCAGGGCAAGAAACAGTGCTGTCAGCCCTGAAAACATCTTGTAATCACCACAGTTTTCCCATTCCCTGTCAAGATGAGACCTGGAATTATTCAGCAGGAGATAGAGCAGAGTTAGCTCCCAGCCTGACCCTGGTCTTGGGGGACTCACCAGGATGCTGAGTTCACGCATCTTGTCTTGGGAGAGATGCGCCAGGAGTTTGGTCTTTGTTGCTCACACTGTGGGTTCATGCCCTTTTTATCTGGCTGTTTCTCATTCTCTCTGGGCCTGACAAGAAAGTCCCTCCTGGATTTGAAACACGTTCTCCAGGGAAGTTTTATCAGGACTTCTGGAAAGTTCGACTTTTAGCAAATCAAAGGGAAAAAAAAAATCCATTAATTTGCTGGCCTGCTGTGCTTGCTGTCAGTGTGATGTTGCAAATCCAAAGTGGTGGCCTTACCATGCAGAAGGGTACTGGTGGGCTGTGCTGGGTTCCAGCCTGGCTCACGTGCAATTTTCTGGGATTTGCTTTTTCCACTTGGTGACAGCACCGAGCTGTTTATAAGCAATATAAGCCCTCAGATGCAACCTTGCAAAAAATAAGTAAAAACAGATATCAGACTCCACAGGTCAGCTGGTTAGAGAGATTGTCCTTCAGTCCAGTGTAAACGCTGGGAACAGCATCACCTGGAGGAATTTCTGAGTTCACAGCACTCCCAAAATAAACAGAAAGGTCCCCCTGATTTTTGGCTATGATGATTGTGTCAGAGGCACCTTGCACGCGCAGGTATGGCACAGTGCAGCTGCAGCAGCAGGGAAAAAAAACTTTTGTTAATAAGAAAGCTCAGGCAATGCACCTTGTACAAATGCAAATCCTGCCACCCATGACTTCTAAAACTGCTGGAAGAGGAGCATGAAACAGCCAAGCTCTTGCCTGGGGGAAGAGACTCACAGCTAAAGTCTGGAGAGTGGTGAAGGAGACCTGCCAAGCAGTCAGTGCCCAGCCTCAGAGAGCTGCTGCAGAGTCCAGCCCTGCCAGCTGCTCCACAGCATCTCAGGCCAGGTGGAAAACAGCAAGCACAGGGATCTCTGCCAGGGTAAGGCCATGGGGGTCTCTGCAGACCTGGACTCACACTTAGGCCATTTGACCCTCACCCATGAGCAGTTTTCCAGGTAGCCAGGAAGGTGCAGGGCAGAACCTCCATGGCACAGCACCACAAAGTTTTGCCTTTTTACTATAAGTTTTATTAAACTTTCCATTCTTATACATTTCTTAGAAGTGGAGACCTGCTCCTCCTGAGAGGAGAAAGTAAATCCATACAGGCAAAGGACAGAGAGCATTGTTTCTCAAACCTCACTCTTTCCCACTTGTCTATCAAACCTGCTCCTGGGGCTGCACCTGAAAATATTTGCTCTTCACTCACTTGGGCTGATCACTCATGATCAGGTTTCTGGGTGTAAAGTGCTCCAACCCACAGACTGTCAGCTCAGTATCCTTGGAGGGGCTGCAGGCCCAGCAGATCCACAGCTCACTGTTCCCCAGGGCAGCTCAAAAATGCTTTGGCCAGGCAGGATGAGCAAAAATCACTGGCTGCTTCCTCCGACCTGTTCAAAACCAGCCTGCACAGGGCAAATCTGGGTGCACCATTTGCTTTGCCTTCCCCACTGACAACATCGTCTGGGCCAGCTTTGTCCCCTGGGCAGATGCTGCCCTCATGTCCCCACACCCCAGGGATGGACACTTCAGCCTGGTGTCCATCCTTGGGGCAGTTCTCCTGGGAGATGCATTTTCCAAGTTCTCCCCAAAGCCTGGTGCTGATATCCTGGAGGCCAGGCAGGAGAAGGGAGCCACACCTGAGCTCCTGAGGCCCCCCAGGAATGTTGTGACTTAACCCTACCCTCATTATGGCAGGGCAGCTCTGCAAGGAACGCTCCTGCTCAGTCCAATCCTCTTCCCAGGCCATCTCAGCCTTTCCCTTTTCACTTTTCTGTGTGTACAGGGAGGGCATTTTCTCCTTCCTAACCTCATACATGTGGTAGGAATGACCAGGGAATGGTGGATGGAAAGTATAAAAATGAGAAGAAATAACTGCCCTTTCCTATTATTTTTTTGCTGGCATGATGTTTGGCAAAATTCCTTTTGGCAGAAGTTTGGTTTTCAAGCAGTTGTAAAGCAGAGTTCATTCCAACTTTGCAAAACAGGGATTGAAAAAAAAACAGAGTTGGTTTCCACCCATTGCTCAGGGCAAAGTTGAGTATTGGGCTGGTGGAATGCCCTGATGTGCTCTGTCTCCAGACAGCCTGTGCCTGGGTACAGGCTCAGCAGAGTCTGAAGGAGAGTGTGAGATTTGGCTTAAAAATCACACTTAACACCTCTTTTTGATTTTATAAGCCTGGGCTGGTTGTGGCTGAAAGCAAGAAGCAGATGGTTTTCACTGCAGAAGTAAGTTACACTCCATTCAGAGGTCACTTTTCTGAATAAACTGCTGGCAAAAAATCTCTCTCCTTTTCAAGATCCAAGTCCTTCCATTGCCCAGGATACCTCAATTTGATCCCATTTCAAACCATCAGCCCATCCTAAGCAGGGATGTGCTACCTAAGGAATTTCCCAGCAGTCATTTCTTCTTTCAGAAAGCCAAAGCCAAGCAAAACCAGTTTTTCTGCAAGCTCATGCAGCTAGGGGAGAGAGAAGAACATGCTGATAAGCATCTTGGATAGCTTCAGGATAAATTTATGTCTGATCTGTTCCCTAATACAAAATGTTTTGGTTGTTTTCTCTCCTCAGTAATTGTACATGAAAATCAAAGTTAATGAGATGAGGATTAAATACCCTCAGGATGGGGAAATAAACCTTGGCTTCTGGCAAGATTTGAGAGGTTTTGTACAAAACAAAGTCATGTGAACAGCAGTGTAAACACTTCAGCATGAGATTTCCCACAGCACTTTATACCTTAAAGCACATTTTACCTGCAAGGACAGGGCAGCATTTACTTGGCTCCATCCTGTGATGTGAGATGACAGAGCCCTGAGGCCACCAGATGTCCCAGAACAGTGTCAGGAGGATTCACCAGGCTGGAATGAGGGATCAGCACTCCCATATGTGGCAGGAGCAGGAGCCC
Organism: Certhia americana; assembly: GCA_018697195.1. Classification (NCBI taxonomy): domain Eukaryota; kingdom Metazoa; phylum Chordata; class Aves; order Passeriformes; family Certhiidae; genus Certhia; species Certhia americana. Next base: position 2,781,729 of record CM031873.1, read on the forward strand.
CACTGGATGAACACTGCCGCAGGGACAAGACCAGGACACGGGGCAGGTCCGCTCCATCTGTGATGTGCAAAGCTTCCCATCTCAAGCCTGAGTTTGGGTCATTCTGGGTGCTCCAGACCAGCAAGCTGAATGCAGGAGGGGTGATAAAGGATGACAAAGTGGTGACAGCCCTGTAGGCTGGAAGCTGGGCTCCTGTCACAGTAGAGGAGAAACACAAGGACATGAAAATAATTCATCCAGCAGGGAGGGAAATGTGCTGGGGCAGTGCTCAGGGCAGGCAGTGCCCTGTCACCTCCACAGGTTACACTGTGCCCCTCATGTGCAGCATCAGGAGATGGAGCCACAGTTCCCAACCCCATCTCCAGGGCACCATCAGCAGCCTGCAGATCCCAACATTATGTGTGTTGAGACGGATGGCAGGAATACCAAGCTGGGATATCTGCTGACATTAATAACCTCATTCACCACCAGACATCAAAAGGTACTTAATTTAACAGGAGAACTTGGTGAGCTGAGAGAGCTTTTGGAAACCAGGCCAGGAGCAGAATAAGGGGGAGAAAGCCAAACCTAAGGAGTTTGGCCCCACTCTCCTTTCCCCCTGTTCTTCCCCATCTAGCACAGATGCCCATCACTGAATCTCCTGGATAATCTGCCATCCCATCCCTGAGCAGAGGAGACATCTCCATGATAACACAGCAGCTCCTCCTTTCCACTGACACATTCACCACCCATTGAACACTGTGCCTCAAGCAAGAGGCTTGGATGTAAACCCACTTCTAATTCATCCTCCTGCACTGGTTTTGATTAATTTTAGCAGCTCTGTCTGGAAATTACAGCCAGCAGCAGCCTGCAACATCCCCCCTTGGTGTCAGGGAGCCCTTGGTCACTGAGGCTCTCACGGAGGGACTGGAGGAAGATGCTGGTACCTGCTTGGCCATGAGTATGGCAAGAAACAGCCCTGTTTTTCCCCGTATCCAGATTTCCCAACCCACTGACTACACTGTGCTACAGGTTTTCACACACTAGATGTCAGCAGAAGAATAAAAATCACTCTGGTGCTCCAGCTTAAACCTGGCAGGGATTTCCATTGGGCCACTAAAACTCACAACCCGACACAAATAAATCCATTTGCTGCAGCAATAACCAGACTGGGCAAAGGGTGGCAGGGAAAACCCACCAGGGTTTCCACCAGACTTGGTGTCTCTGTGAGTCCTGGGTGGAGAAAGCCACAACCCTGGGCTGACTCGTCTGCCTCAGCAGCACCCTGAGACACTCAGGGACACCAAAACAGAATTTCTTTTGCATACACATTTTCAGTGGTGGGGGGGATCTGCTGCTGGCTCAGGGCCAGCATCTCTAGCAGAGCTGATTTAACCACCCAGCACTGCTTCTCTGCTTCTCCTGCAGACACCTGTGAAGCTGGGGATTATGGAGGAGCCCTGCAGGTATGACCTGCCCCTTGCTCCACCGGGAGAACAACAAACCACAGTATAAAACACCTTTCTACACCAGGAGAAACAGTCCCCTGCTATCAGCTTTTGTATCATTATGGTTTAATTTATGCAGAGGGGACTGAAGCAGTGTAATGAGCCACCCCAAGGCTGGACCTGCTTGTCCTGAGCTGGGCTGTCACCCTCTCCAGCAGCTTTTACCACTTTTGGACAGGACTGAGAGCTGGGAGATTTGAGGTCCTCTTCTAGCCTCTTTGTACAAGAGCAGGAGAATGGAGCCTGGGGAAATCCCCCCCTCCACCCACCCCAAAAATTCAGCTGTACCTTCATTGCACTCTTGACTTGGGGCCACCTGCCTGGACTGGGCAGGGAGCATCTTAGAGCACATCCCAGAACATCTGTGTGGGATTCCCAAACCCAGAGCTGGCCTGCAGCCCAGGGGTCCCTTTCCAGTTACACCAGTGTGTGGAGATACCCAAGGCTTTGGGGCAACCAAAGTTTTCCTACCAAACCACACTCTTACCTACAGCAGCTGGACCAGCCCAAATGGCATTGCACATAGCGTAGATGCAGTTTGGGGAATACATCATGGGTCACTACTTGCCCCCAGAATCTTCTTCCTGGCTAATGCCCTGGAGATGGATGGGCTCACAGGGCTCTCCCAGACAAACTGGCCTCCCTTTTCCCAGGGTCTAGGATTTCAGACCCTCCCCAGCCCAGCCCAAGGTGTCTCCCCGTGCAGTGACCCTGCAGGACACAGTTCAAAGCCTCTAACAGGAAAAACAGGAAAATCCTCCCTGGCGCTCTCCGTTGACATAGTTTCGGTCTGGTTCTTGGTGTCAAAGGAGGCATTCAGCTCCACCTCGGCCCGTGGGCTCTCAGAGTGCTGTTTGGTCCCTCTCAGCAGATGCCAGGAGGTCCCTGAGGGAGGACACTATGATGGGGACCTCCCAACAGGTGCCACAAATTCCTGCCGGAGAAGGTTTGGGGGTACCAACCCTCTGTCCTGCTCCAGGAAGCAAATCCAATGTTTAACTGAGGAAATCTCTGCTTCCCTCTGTGACTTTAAGCATCTCCCAGCTGGAGGGAGCAGCAAGAGAACACGGAGAGGCTGCAAGGTGTGAGAGGAAACCTTCTGCTGGGTTTGCAGCCAGGAGATGGCGACTCAGCCCACACAGGGCAGGGATATCTGGGAAACACAGAGACTCAGTCCACCGTGGCAGGCTGGCCTCCAGCCTAATGTGCTGATGGGGATGCCTTAAGCTTTGGCTTTTATATTTTTCAGATTCTGTGCTGGTTTGGTGGGTAGTTCTGGGTTTCACATTAAGTGTTACTCAGCTCTCTTCACAGAGCAGGGAGACAAAACCAATTCCTGTTCTAGCTTGGGACCAAGGACAACCAATACAAATTTCAGGCCCAGGAGCAAAAACAATGGTGAAGGGAAGAGGCAAAAAGGAAAGAGACAAAAACGAGGAGGATGGAGCTCCATAACCTGAAGCTGTAATTGGACAATATGCTGATGAACCAAAACTTATAAAAGTGTGGGACCTCTGTGGCCAGGTATCCATTTTGTGCCCATTTTGGGTTCATCTTGGGTGTGGTCTGGCTGGACTCTTGTGCTGCCCAGGTGTGCCCATTGAGGCTTTTTAATAAATCCCTGCTTTATCCTTTTGCTCTGGCTGCTCTCTGCTCCAGCTCAGCCTCCAAGGCATCAATGGGGTCATGGCAGAAAAAAGAGCACAGCCCCAGTGCCACACACATGGAGAGCACAGCCCCAGTGCCACCAGCTCCTGGCTCTGGGGAGGGATAAGGAGGAGCTCAAATGCAGGATCCTTCCCTCTGTTCCATTCAGAAACTCCCCCTGTGAGAGGTTTGTCACCCTCCAGAGCACCAAGACTGCTCCCATCTCACCTCCTGACTTGCTCACTGACAGCATTTACCATCTATTTATCCCCCCAGGCCCAGCCCTAGCCTCAGGCTAAGAGGTGGGGAGCAGATTTCAGAGATATAAGGAGGCTGCATTTCCTGCTGAGCAGGTTCACGGCTCTGCTCATCCATGGGCTTTCAGCTCCTGCACAGGGCTTGGAGCAGGGCAGTGCCCAGCCTGTGTGTCACCCCTGGGTCATGTGGAAGGGTGACACAGTGGCCAAGTCAGGAGCTGGAGGCAAGCCCAGAGGGTACAGGTCTGAGCACCCCTGTGAGCCTGGGGTCACCGTGACTCCAGTGCTGCCATCCCATTAAAAGGTGCCTCGGTGATAAATCCCTGATCCCTTGGAGATCAGGGGCTGTACCACCCCCACCAGGGACACAGGGGATGAGCAACACTCCCCAGAACCCTGCTGGGCTCCCCAGGCCAAAGCCTCATCCTCCACAGCCTGCACTAAATGCTGTATGAACACCCTCACGGAGATCCCAGCTCCATTTCCAACCCTTCACCTACAGATTTCCTCCAGCTGTTTCACATATGACTTCAGGGAACAGCTCAGATCTGAGCAGCTCCATCCTGGTCTGTGCTTGGGAGGGGGAGGCAGCCCATCTGCAGAGCAGGGCCTGCCTTTGAAGAAACACCCTCTGACTTTTGGCTTCTCAAAAATGCAACCACAGAAAAGAATTTTTCTCTCCAGGCCTCATCTGGCAGGGTCCTTGCTCTGAGGTCTCAGCTTCCAGCATAAAAGCAAGAAATTCTTCCAGATCTAATGCTGTAAATGCCAGGGGTAGATGTAGCATTAAGGAGCATCCCCTCTGGGTCTGTCTGACATCATTCATCTCCCCAGATGGCACCAGTCCCACCTCCAGACCTCCTGACTGCAGTTGCAGAAGATGCTCCAGCTCTCCAACGCCTTTTACATCCATCAGCTCTTTCCCACATCTTCTTCCCACTCCTTACAGTGCTGTTTGCTGGGTCTGTCACCAAATCCATCAGCATCACACGTGGATGGCGATTTCCTGTGGGTCACACACATCCCATTGTTGACCTCAGTTTCAGTCTCAGATGCTCAGTCTCCCTGCCCCAGCACACACAGGCCCAGCCCTCAACAGCATCCATCCCTCAAAAAAACGCTTTTCCCAGAGTGAATCCACCTGGGACCTTCTGGAATTCAGCACACATTGTCGAGGACAGCACATCCACAGGTCAGCTGATCTGTTGAATTCAGACCAAGAGTGCCCAAGTCATGCCCAGGCCAGCAAGGTAAGCAACATCCCTGTCCTGTGCAAGTATCTGGGCCAGCTGGCATTTCCCTCCCAGGTGGGGCTGAGGCAGCACAACACATGCACTGGAGCTTTGTCCTTTTTTGTTCTGATGGGACACAGAGCCATGGTGCATCTCCCAAGCCCAAGTCAGAGCAATGCTACCATAAATATGCAGCTTTGGACCACTTCAAAGAGCCTCTTGCAGATCAAAGGAAGCAAGGACACGTTGATCCCACTGTACAATCATGCAGGGGAAGTCAGAAGAGAGTCCTGCAGCCTCTTCAACCCCCCCTGCCCCACTGAGAGCTGCTGTCAGCAGCAGTTGGGGTGACAAAATTGTTGAAACAACTTTCCTGTTCCTTCCCCCAACCATGGGGTGATGCAGCACTGGCTTCATGGATTAATGTGAACCAGCTTTGGTAAATATAATGAAATCATAAAAAGAGGGGAAATTTCAGCACAAAAGAACTGAAGTCTCTCATGCAACTGTACTTTCCCTGTGGCTAAATTGCTGTGAACAGTGGATAGACCCTGATTCTCATGGGAACTCATCCACTTGCTGTTTATCTGCAATGCAATAAAAATTATATTAAAAATAGTCTGTGGAGTAGAAAGAGCAGGGAAAAAAAAATGGCACCTGATGCTGTTCTTCTCCCTTGTCTGAAATCTAATAGCTGAGCTCTGAGAATAGGCATGTCCATGTGATTACAGCTCAGACACTCCCAGACCTTGTCTTGAACAGAAAGTGGGATGAGATTATCCTTCTGGAGGACTGAAATGTTTTTATGAGGTTATTGAAGCAGCAGGTATGGCGCTGCCATCTCACCCTGGGACCACAGCCCACGTCTCTGTTCCACCCTCCTGTTGTGGGGAGAAGAGATAAAAATATCAAAACCCACAAGGCATTAAGGCATTTTATGTTATAAAAACCTAAATGCTGCAGGAAAGCCTAGTTTTGTAACATTCAGACCTCTCCAAACTACATAAAAGAGGGAAATATATCATGAACCCAAGTGCCAGAGGGACAGGACAGTCCTGGAGCTCCAGTCATGCCCCCAGACAGGCTGTGCTCTTCAACACAGACATGTGTCTGGGGTGGTTTGCTGAAGAAGTTTTGAATTAAAAGACTGCTGGGGAGCAAAGCAGCAGGCTTGGGAATCTCTGCAAATCAAAGGTGGAGAGGGAGAGAGGTGCTAGTTCCTCCTTGCTCTGAGCCTTGGGTTCAGGTCTGGACTACACTGGGCACTGCCTGACTGGGCAGCACCTTTGCTGCTACAAAGTGAACTTTTTTTCAGTCATCATTCACTTTTACTCCTTTTTATAAGTTTTAGTAACACTCCCATAAACAGGTTTTTAATGCAATCCTTTTTCTCTGACACACTGCATGTTAAAGATTAGCAGAGGTTTTTTATTGCAGGTAATAAAGAACCCTGATGTCAAACATTTTAACAAGCCAAGAGCTCCATGGGAAAAGCCCAAGGGGCTCCAAATGTATTTCTGCTCTGCAGCCTCTGTCAGGGAGAGGGTGAAGACACAGAGAGTTTTCTGGGAAAATATCTTAGATTTTATCTCATTTTTGGAAAAGAACAAAGTGGCTCCAACCTCACTACTGAACTCAAGAGCTTCCCAGCCAGGCATTTCCTGCACTCCATGAAGAGCTGGCTGTTCCCCCCTTCAGCATCTTCATGGATTAGTTCAAGGGAGACTCTGCCTTAAGAAAGGAGTGAATTTAGGGCTGTCTTTTGTGAGCTGTGGTTTATCCTCTCCAACACATCCCCCCCAGACCTGCCTGCAGCCTTCTATGCACTCCACAGGGGGGTTGCTTATCCCAAGTGATGCTGCTGGCTGGAGGCATCACATCCTTTGTCCGCAGCCAGCGGGGAGGAGGAGGTTCTGAATGCCAGCACATCATCACACCCCTCTCACAACCCACAGCAGAGAAAGTGTCACTGGCCAGGTCACAGCGTGCCTCAGGTGACACCTGTGGAAATGAGCTGCTGCTTGGCCAGAGCATGTCGGGTTCCTGCTCAGGAAAGCTGGGAGAAGCAGGGCTTGGCATCTCTGCTTGGCAGCTCTGCTTGCTGCTCTCCACAGCCTCAGCATCCCCCTGCTTTCCCTGCTTTTTTGCACAGCCCGGATTCCTGATGGGTACCACGGGCATCCCCCCGCTGCCGAGCATCCGTTTGGATTTACTGAGGGAAAAAGCGGCCAGGGGCCGTTCCAGCAGCACTCGGGGATGGGCTCTCCGCCCACACACAGGATTAGGTTTCCAGCCCTCAGCTCACTTTCAGAGGGGGCCGAAGCCTGAGAAACCAGGAAGAGTCGCACACACACGAAAACAGCCCACGCAGTCACTGCAGCAGCTGCCAAATTTATCACTGCCCACTGAAGGCTGAAGAGGGAAGAGCCTCGTGGCGTTCTCCAGAAGCCCAAAGAGTTTTTCCCATTCCCTTTGCCCTCTCCTGCCACGTGCAGCCATCCCTCCTGGCCAAGGCTGAGCACTGCCAGCCCCAGGAGCAGGGACACAGGAGTCCTGCAAAGAAGATGTGCTTGCAAGCCAGGCATGCTGCTGGCACTGCCTGCAAAGCCATGGGATCATAGAATCAGAAAAGCTGGAAAATACCTCTAAGATCATCAAGTCCAACCAGGCCAGACCTGCAGAAGCCCCACTGCAGCACCATGAGACCCTCAGTGCCCTCCCTCCTCCTTCCAGCCCTGCTGAAATAAGCAGAGCTGTTTCTTCACTTTCCCATGACTGGATTCCCCTGAAAACAGCAGAAAACACTCCTGTTGATGGTAATTAATCTGACAAGAAGTCAGGAGACACAGATTAAATGTCTCATATCACTGGGGATCACAGATAATTGTGAAGATAGGCTCTGTTACAGAACTGGCAGACAGTCTCAGTGTGCATTTAGAGATCAAGGGATAGGCAGCCAGCCTGTACCTTGAGATTCACCACAGCCTCGGTGGTGATTCCCCACCACTGCTGGAGCTCACACTAACACACCTTCACCCCAGGTTCACTGTACAAGGCTCCCCATCCTTCTGGAAGGGGGGTAGGCAGGGTCCAACACCTTTCTTGCTGCTACCATGAGGGATTTAGGGACATTGGCACACTCCTGGGAAGGGGAAAGGCATTTCTGAAAGCTTTTAGCTCTGGCCCATCTCTGGTCCCAGCAAGGTGAATGACCAGAAAGAGACAGAGTTATTCAGGTACTGACCTCCTACAGCAATAGTCACCCTGGTCCAGTCCCTCTTGCTGAGATCCCGAGGGTCTCCCCACTCAGCAGATGGAAACACCTTCCCAAGACTTCTGGGAGCATCACTTGTCTCTTTTCCAGACAAATCCAGGCACTTCCATGCTCTCACATACTCTACAGCATACTCACACATACTCTTTTAAAATGCAGCCAACTGCTGCAGCCAACTTTCCTTGGGAGCAAATCAGCAGCCACAACTTTCTCTGCCATCCAAGTCACACATTTCAGGTCTCTACAGATGATTCTGATTAAGATGATTTCTCCCAGCACCTAAATACTCCTGAAAATACCTCAAAGTTGCACGGGGTAACACTTTTTTGTTAAGCCTTCAGCACCTGCTTCAAGCCAATCTGAAGAAGCTGGGAAAAAATCTGTGGGCTGTGATAGCACAACAAGGCCTCCAGCTCTCCAAGTTGATGCCAGGTAGGTGCTTGTTACATTCCTTTTAGGGAATGGTCTCTCCTCAAAAACCCCTCCCCAGAGACTGTAACCTGGCCTGATTTACCTGCCCCTTGACTATGGCTTTCAGCCAGGTAATCTGACCCTGACCCCAAAAGGGATAAAAACCCCTGTTCCTCCATGTTTCCCCCCCTCTTTGCCTCCTGGGATCCCTTCATTGGAAATAAAGCTTTGGAATACATCCTGAGGTTAGGGGCCTCTTTTGAATTTCTTCTCCCTATCTTTGAAGATCCCCTCTCCCAAAACCCCCTAAATCTGAGCTAGCAGCTTGTGGGGGGGGGGGGGGGGGTGGAGGGAAGGAGAAAACTTCAGGTGCTCTAAAGCTGAAGGCTTGGGCTGGTTGACCACCTGTTGAGAGCAGCACAGTCTTAGAAATGGAAAAAAGTCTCCTTGCAGAAGGGCAGACTGCAGGTGATGCACCATTTGCATAATGAACAAGGGCACAGTATGAGAATCGGTCCTCAAAGGAGCAGAAACCATCTCTGATCACTTTTTCTAAGGGTAGATATATGAAGTAGATGCTTGGTAACCCATCTGCAACTGCACATGGTCCTTTTAGGATAATCCATGCCAGCTTTGCAGCCAGCATCCATAACCACACAACCCACCCCAGGTCCTGCACCACTGCTGCTTTGGCTGTGTCCTCCAGAGAACTTTCCTTTTTTCTCTGGAAGGTGAAAAGCTGAACTTGGATCCAAGATCAGAGTGGCTCTGCTTTAACTGTGCAATCATTGGAGTTTGCTGAGGCCAAGCAGGCCCTGACAGTACAGATATGTCTCTGCACAAACCAGCCTGGGCTGTGGCTCTGTCTTGGAGCACAGGGAAGGCTGTGGCTGGTTTGGGGTTTGGGATGGCTCCTCTCACCATGGCTCTTTCTTCCTGGCAATCTCAATCTTCCTGGCAAATCAAAGATAACTCTCTGCAAACATAGTCAGTGGCATCTGGATCTCAAAATTACTCAGGGCATCTGCTGGTTGGCACTAGCTGCAGCAATCTATCCATTTTCTTTCCTCAGAGCTGCCAGGTTTTCCCTGCCTTTCATATCTATATCTGCAAAAGCCAGAAGTTTTCTCTCCCTAAGTTCAGAGATGGAGAGATTAACCAAACTGTAAAAAACCCAATTAAAACCAGAGGTCAATACTGTGCTCTGGGGAGCCAAGTCCTTCAAGGGGGGGGCTGGGGTTCAGCCTCTGAAGCCAGAAACCTGCAGAGCCTGGTGGTGGCATTTCCCCAGGACATCTCCAAGAGGATTTCTCTCCAGGAAGCACCCATGCAGCTGCTGTCCTTGACTCAACCTCTCTGCCTGTGACCATTCACCACCACACTGCCCATCTGCAGCTGCCTGCCCAGTGCCCACAGGTCCCCTGCCCCAGCCCCATCTCTGGGAACAAGCTCCAAGACGAAAGCACCCTCACAACATTGCTGCCATCATCTTGCATGACTTTGATTCCAGCTGGGGCAAACCAGGAAACAACCAGCCTCACTCACATGTTCCCAGCAGCCTCACAGTGAGGCAGGAAGGGTTTACTACTCTGTTTAAAAAAAAAAAAAAAAAAAAAAACTGCAGAGAACTTGACCAAGGATGTGTAGAGTTCACATCAAGCCAGGGCAGTGGAGATGCTGTCCCACTCCTAGCCCTCCAGCATTACTTTCTCCTCTAAAACTCAGCACAGGAAAGAGGACAAGAAACTCCCAGAGAGAATTAGAGACCCAACACTGATTGGAGCTGAGCACAAAGCAGTTTCCCCTCTCTGCATACAGACTTCACAGGGTCATGCAAGACCCCACCAAAAATCCGAGTGAACAGCTTTCTCCTCATAGACGAACCCACTGCTGGTTCCACCATCCCGACAGGGATGGCACAAGGGTCACCGAGTCAGTTGCTGTGCCCAGCACACCCAGACACAAGCTGAGCAGCCACGTGGAGTTTCTCCAGGAAGCTCTTTTCCAGGCTGGCCAGTAGATGGGGATGGAAGAGCAGTCAAGGTCTGATCCATGGGCAGCCGTGTTCCTCCAGCCTGGCTGTGTCCCGATGGTTTTCAGGGCTCAGGGGGCACTGGTGGCTGTACTGGCCATGTGCATGACTTGGAAGAAGAGGAAACACCCCAGAGGTTTAAGTGTCATCCCTAGGGCAGCTAGAGTAGGGATAAACCCTAAAATAACTCCACCAGATGTCCCTGGGGTCTGCCTGTTCCCAATAATCCAGGGTGGAGAGGTCTGTCCTCACCACGTATGTCCCCATTGCTTGATGGGGATATTAAAGGGCACCTGAGACCTGATCCAGGTCCAGGGGCCTGCAGCACCACTGCAGTGAAACTATGACCAAATGCAGCTCCTGGCAGGAAAGAGAGCCCTGAGAGTCCATCACATGCCCCTGCTTGTCCATAGCTGCACGCTGTAACCTTCTGAGAGCACTCAACACTCACCACCCAGATCTGTGCTCAGCCAAGAAACTGCATGGGGGGGAAATTTGGAAACCCCAGGAAGAACCCAGAGGCACAGAGAAAACTCCCTCAGCTCAAACAGCTCTGCCATATCCAGCTCTGCCCCCCAATGGGTGGCCAGGTGTGCTGGATTCCCCCTGGTTTGCCCCGTTCAGGATTTTCCCAGTGGTTGATGATGGGCAGGGAGCTGTAAGGAATGACAGGACACCAGCACTGCAAAGGAATGTGTGGGTTTCTGTGGGGTGTCAGGGTCTCTGGACACAGCACTGGTGCAGAAGGGCTTCCCCCACTGGAGCTGGGCTGTCAGAGCCCAGAGCTGCCTGCTTTCACCCTCCAAGATAAAGAAAGTGGAGCAAACAATGAGCGACACTCAGTGCCCTGCCCCTGAGCTTTGCTGTGTCAGGAGCCGTCATTATGTCGATGTGTAATTATACCATTAATTACTGACCATAAAGCTCTAAAGAAAACAGACCTGAAATGAATCTAGTGCTGGAGCAAAGTCCTGAGAGATAGCTCTGTGGCTGCTAAGGTGATGGAGACTGAGCCTCAATTTCTAAACCAAAATTGAATTTGCAATTAGCTCGCCTTGTTGCCTAAATCTAACAAAAGACCTTCCTGCATTTAATAGCAAGAAGGGATGGCTCTGAACTGCCATCAAACCACAGAGGCTTACAAAAGCCAACTGGAGCACAGCAGAGGGAGCAGAATCCCAAATGTCTCCTTGGGCTGATCAAGGCTCTTGTTTGATTTTGGATTTGCTGCACACTCAATGTACATCTCCGAGCAAGCCACTTAATCTGACCCTGGCCCAAAGTTTAGCTGTCTGTCAAATGTTAGAAAAGGGCTTTGTCTCCCTCACAAGGACTCGGAGGTTTAATTACTGGCTGTGCCAAGATGCCCTTAGGTGGAAGCTGCAATGCAAATGTAAAGTATCATTATTAGAGCTTAGCAAATAACTCAAATGTTTTTCTGCAGCAACTCCCTCGAAAAGAAATTAGATTCCTTTCTGGTGTGTTTGGGCTCCTTTCCAGGCTCTCTTGTTGTGACACTCATGAGCAAGTGGAGAACTAAGAACACGAAGGTAATTCACCAAAAGTCAATGCCCAGCTCCTAAACCTGAGCCTTTGCACAGAGCCTTGCTCCTGCCACAGCCCCTGAGTGTGCCCAAGGGAGGCAGGGGATGGGGCTGAACCCAGGCATGGGGGCCCATCAGTTGCCTGTGGATACATCCAACCCATCCAAACAGCCCAGGCACCCTTGGGGACACGCAGACATCAGCCACTGCCTTCTGTACTGTCTCCAGTGCCCATCCCTGGGGGTGGCTCCCAGCCTGGGCACTCTCAGGGCCTTGATAAGCCAGAAGAGCATCAAAGATGAGAGAGATAAGGGAGAGAGGCTTTGCTGAAAACGTTTTCACACATCCCTATCAGCTCATGCTGTGCAAATCTCGATGATTTGAGCCATTTCACACTCACCTCTGACAAGTCTGGGATGTAGGTTTGCACTATAAATTCTTTGGGGTGGCGGTTCTCTGGGGCTGGACAGTTGCTGTAAAACTCCAGGAGTCTATGAGGATCTGGCAAAGCCTGCCATCTCCTGCTGTAATCACTCAGTACCTTCCTCAGCACTCTGTGCTGGACTGTGGAACTGAGTGCCAGAGCAGGGGTGCACAGGAACATCACCACAGCCCTGACCTCCCCTGAGCCTCGAGTGAGTGGGAACAGCACAGAGGAACATTTTCAATTAGCTTTGCAAAAAACATTTGCCTGAAACTGGATGCTGTGTGAAACTCCTGAACTCTCTTTTTTCTTTCAGAGCTGGGGGTGAGGCAAGGGAGGGAGGGGGGGGAATTGGAAGAGCTTTTTATTTATTCAGGTCGGAGCTGCACTGCTTCGGAGCATGTGTGGTTTGGCCAGGCAGAGCCAGAGCAGGATAAAGGAGCTCCTGCTGTGCTCCACACCCAGGCTGCTCCGTGGACCAGGACATGAAAACAGAATGCCCAGTGCCCATGGATGTGCTGAGCCTGCAGACAGCCCTTGGGCTAAGCCACACAGTGCCTGCACAGCACAGGATCACAGAATGGTTTAGGTTGAAGGGACCTTAACATCTTCTTCCTACCCCCTGCCATGTGCAGGGACACCTGCCACTAGCCCAGGTTTCTCCAAGCCCTGTCCAACCCGGCCTTGGATGGGGATGGGCAGCCACAGCTTCTCTGGGCAACCTGTGCCAGAGTCTCCCCACCCTCATGGGGGAGAATTTCATCCCAAAATCCCATCTAACCCTGCCCTCAGGCAGAGTGAAGCTATTCCCTTTGTCCTGTCACTCCATCCTTTGTCCAAAGTCCCTCTCCAGCTCTCCTGGAGCTCCTTTAGCCCTTAGGTCTCCCTGTAGCCTTCTCCAGGCTGAATATCCTCAGCTCTCCCAGCCTTGTCTCCAGAGCAGAGGACTCCAGGCCCCATGTCACCCTGCACACATCCCCTGGTGCTGTGGTTGGACACCAAGCAAGAAGTGCAGCAGGAGAAGGGGAGCTGGACCAGCCAGATGCCCAACATCCCAGAACTTTCCTCTTACCTTGAGGCTAAACCTGCACTGCCTGAATCCTTCCATTGGCTCTGATGAACATGTCCCTGGTGCCCTGGCAAAGTCAGATCCCCCTCAGTCCCAATTCTGGGACAGTGTGGCCAGACAAGGATGCTCTGCCTGCCGTGTTGCCCCCATGCACAGCTGCCCCTCAGCCACCACAGCTTTCCTGGGCCCCCTTTCCACCACATCTTGTGACATTTATTCCATCTAATCAACTTCTCCTTCCCTCTATGGCTGATTTCTTCATGGCCAGGGCTCCACAGCCTCTCCAGCCCACTGAGCTGCCAGCACAGTCTCTTGTTTCAGTGCTTGCCTCTCTCCACAGCCACGTTTGCCCTCTTCCCCCCAAAAGCACCAGCAGCAGCCCCAGTGCTGAGAGCAGCATTACTGGAACCAGCCAGGGCTACAGCCCAGTAAACTGAGCTCCTGTCCCACCCTGAACTCCTCTGAGGTTTTTTTGTTTGTGTTTTGATTTCAAACAGCAACAATTAGGAAAACAGCAGGAGCTTTTATTTAATTTGTTTTTCCTCCTTGGTTGGGCGTTTCCTCCCCAGCCACCACCCTGCAAAGGTGCCTCAGCCTCCGCATGGCTCTGCAGGCTCCAAAACATTCACAGCTGTCATTGTAGAGCAGAAACTCTGCTGAGGAGAGATAAACACAGGAATTTTTTTTTCATCTGCAGCTCACAAGTGTGGCTTCACCATTTGGGACTTCTTGGGTGTGATTTTTCAGCAGTACTCTCTCTTGCTGAGAGCTCTACACCCCACTTTTCTCTTTGCTGTTCCCAGTGAGCACCTGGTCCTTTGCCTGCAGATGTCCTGATGGCTGTGTGGCCCATGCCTGCACTCCCAGCTGAGCCACAGCTTGTACAAAAATTCCTCATAGCTGAGGCACGTGTTTTTTAGAAATCTGTATCTGCCATGCAGTCTGTGACAATATGAAAAATAAGAGCATTTGTAATTAAAGAAACCCATTGCAAATTACTTAACAGCACAAACTCACGCCAAGGCCCAGGCTGTTAACAGGCTGAAGCCATTCAGCCAAGCCACACTCAAGCCGTGACGAGTCAAAAAAATAAAGTTAATAAAATATCCTTGAAGTGAAATGTAGGTCATGGTACTTGATCTGCATATTTATAAAAGCTGAGCTTAATCCAGACAAACTTTCCAGAATAAAGATCTTGCTCCTCTTTGATCCTGCCTGTGCCTCCTTGGGGAATATCAGTTTTCCTTCAGCAAAATTAGATGGGATTAAGAGCCACCTTAAAAGGAGCAAGATCTGCAGAGGGTGGGCAAGTGATGGAGAGCTGTCCCTTGGAGCTGAGGGATGTTGAGCTGGCAGCACAGAAGCTCCTGGGCACACATTAGCAGCACTTCAGGCAGCCAAACTTCACACTCTCCTGGCTGAGGTCTGTGCTAGTGCTGCACCTGCCAATCCAGCACTGAATTCCATGATCAGCTGAAGCAGAAAGGGTCTCTCTGCCTCCAAGGCCTGCCTCAATCTGCTGAGTCCAGCCTAGAGCCTCCTGGTAAAACATTCTCTTGGCAACTCATGTATCCAGCACTGGATAATGACACTTCTCTGCAGAAAACCTTAACCTTAAAGAATCCCCCTCACACCACCAACAGTGAAAATGATGGTGAGGAGCACTTCCAGGACTTCACACCAGGGTGGATCCTGCAGGCTGGAGGCAACCAATCCTCCTGGATCACATTATCCCCTGCTGCTGCTCCAGCTGTGCTCCTGCAGTGCCACAAGGATCCATTTCCACAAAAAAACAGGCTGGGGAAGGCAGCCCCCAGGCAATGTGCCTTGTGTCTCCTCTCTCCTCCCCTGAGAGCCCTGAGGAGTGACATGAGCTGCAGAACCTCCCTGTTCCAGCCCCCTGGGTGGCTCTAAACCCTGCAGGTTGTAGGGTTTAAGGTTTTTTTTAAGCTCCCTCCCAGCAAGGTGAGGGATTTAGCACAATGGGTGTGAAGGAGTGTGTCTCAGGATAGCAGATTAACAGCTTCACCCCAGCTGAATGTTTGGGGGGAAGAAAAATCTTTGACGCATCAGCTCTTGGAAGTACAAGATGCTTCTCTGCAGTATCAGGGGCTGAGAGTTTCTCTATATGTTTGCAAATATAAATACTTGTGCAAACACAAGGGAAACCACAGATATTATTCACCCCAAAATTGCCCAGGCAGTGGCTCCAGAGATTATCATTTTAGCTAGAGAGTAGCAGGAAAATATGGTTTCAGGCCAACAGGACCAGTGGTCTCAATGTGTTGAGGTCAAGAGATGGAAGTGAAAATTCTGAGAATCATTACGGTGCAACTTATAAAAATCCTCTCGCCTAGACTGGGTCCTGCAGAGTTCTGTGAGAACCAAAGCAGTGGTACCAAGCCCTGGACCAGCTCCCCACCACCCTCTTGCTGCTACCACTAGCCCAGACTCCTTGCTCTGCCCATCCTGCACATCCCACAAGAGCCCAGTCACACCTGTGACTTACATCCTAGGTCACAAGGGACATCTTGCTGTGGCAAACACCATCCCAAAGTCTGTGTCAGCCCTGCAGGTGAGGGCTGCCAGCAAGATTCAGCCTCCTGACTTTGAAATCCCTCCCTCATCATCCCGGCGTGCCTGTGAGAGTCACTGCCCACATGCAGGATGAGGAAAATGATCCTTCATCCCTCTGGCTGTGCCTTTGCTCTCTGCAGACAGGCTTGCGTACTGTCACCATGAAAGTATGACAGTTTCTCTGTCTCTTGGCTGCACAGAGAACCAAAGTGTACAAGCAGCACTGAGGCTCAGATCTCAGGAGGTAAATCCCAAGTGATGAGCACACACCCTCCAGCATGCACAGCTGTGCTTGCAGCAGGATGCAATTCATGGGCTTTCTGAATTTTTGCGCAGCGGTGCAGCATCAAATCTCTTCTCCGCATTCTGGTCTTTTCCATCCCCTTCTCTCTGCTTCCATTCTCCATTTTAATATATTAGCTATTTAAATATATTAAAGCATGACCTTAACCCTGCTCCATGTGCATTCTAAACCAGACCTATCTCTTTGTCCCTGCTCAAGCCTGGGGCTGGTGCATTTTGTGACAAAACCTCAGCTCCAGCTCTGCTCACCACAGAGACAGGAGTCACAGGGTGCTGCAAAGAGGGAACCAGACTTCTCACCTCCCCACACATGGCCAGAGACTGTGGTGATCCAGAGGCACTGGTGCAAGAAGGAGTTTGGGGTGGTGAAACCATCCACCCAAGGTTCAGGGCACTGAGCACAACCTGGCTCCAGCCAGGGCCTTGTCCAGCCTGGGGACACTGCAGCCACCTCCTCCTCCTCAGAGATGCTGGCTCAGATGCCTGGAGAGCATTGCAAGGGCAGGGAAGAAACAGCTACAGGCTGCAGCTCAGCCTCACTGCCCAGCCTTCTGCAGGGACAAACTGAGGCACTCATGGAGCTTCTCCACACAAAACGGGACTTTCAGCAGGCTCAGATCCCGGTTTGTAGCCAGAAGGAAAGCAGGGGTTTGTCTGTAGTTACAAAAGAAGTTTGTGGGGAGGAAACGAGCCCAGTTTTTCCCAAGTCCTTGATTATCCCCCCAATAAGGGGATGCACAGCACTTCCTCTGTAAGCCGCAGAGATTCTGGGAGGCAGGAGGTGCCAGGTCTCTCCCTCTGAGGTCAGGGAAATGCCGGAGGCCACCAAAGCCTCCCCCTGCTTTCCCACCTCTCCTCACAGAGCACAGGGAGCCGTGGGCAGGGGGGCTGCCCCGCTGCACCCCAGGGTCCTGCAGAGCCCCATCCTGAGTCATGGAGAGCTCCAGCCCCAGCACATTATATCAGGATGAATCACTCACTGACCTCTGCCTTCCACAGTGTTCGGTTTCTAATTTTATGGGCTGTATCAGCAGGGTTATTGAATCCAGATGTCTGCAAAATGCAACTGCAGCACACGGAAAGCCACAAGGAAAGGCGTTGGTGGCAAGGCCTGGGGCATGTGGTTCATTTTTCATAAGCAAACCCTGGCTTAGGAGGGAGAGGAAGGCACCTCCTGTCCCCTGCCTGCTCAGGGCTCTGCAGCAGCAAGGGATTTCCATAAGCCATCTCACCTTTCCCTCACTAACTTATCTTTGCACTCCCTTTTCCTGAAAGCATCCCCCAGGCAGCACCAGGCCCAGGTGGGTCCCATCTGAGGAGCTTTGGGAGATGCTGCAGAAACGTCCTGTGGAGCCCCTGTGCCTTGGTGCTGCCATGGGATGAGCACTGGACTGGAGCAGAGCTCCAGCTTTCCCAAACTGACCCCTCAAGCACAGATCCCTCATGGCATCCCACATTGATCCCACAAGCCAGCAAGGAGCAGCAACACCTGACAGCTGCCTGTGATGGGCATCTGGTTTGCATAGAGCACAGCTGGCTCTGAGACAACACGACTGCCTTTGTCCCTCCAAGGGCAGAACTAAAGAAAAGAGAGAAGAAATATTCAGACCTTGCCTAAACATCAAAGAGAAGCCTGTGGAGTGACCTGCCTGTAATGGGGCCACAGGAACCCACAGCACTGCCCGGACCACGTGGGTGGCTCCTGAGCATTGACACAATGTGGGATCAGAGGCACCAGGGGGTGGAAAGGATTATTTATTTATTTTATGATTTAAAGATATTCCTGCCCCTTGCCTTCCCTGCAGCTCTGACACGGCAGACCTGACCTGAGCCTCTCCAAGCTGGGGATTCCCAAGAGCTGTGTGTGGATGCACATCCCTAAGGGATCCCCTCCATCCCCACCAGTTTTCTGCAGCAGTGTAGCCCCTGATCCTTGGTTTTACAAGGAGCAAGGTTGAGTTCAGGACCCAAATGAACAGCAACAGCTCATAAACCAGATAACTGCATTTTCTGCTTAGTTCCATTGTGCAGTGACTCCAAGCAAATCATTCCGTCACAGGTTTTAGTTCACCTGACATGGTGCACTGACACATCTGGAGAAGCCTCCAGGTGGAAGATTTCTAATGGTGACTTGCTTTCTGCTAACTGAAAACCCCACAAACCCTTACTTGGCTCTTGCTAACTAAAATTGTCTGCAAACTGCTGTCAGGAGATGAACAATTTGGCTGTCTTGTCCACACCTTGGCCTCTGGTCCTTCTGAATAAGCCCCAAGAGAACATCTGCCTTCTGCAGAGAGGCCAGCACTGGTCCTCTGCAAGGGAGGTGGAAAATACACCAATGCTTCTATCTGGGCTTCTCCCTGGCATTGCTGGGATGTCTGTGGGGAATTTCTCTGCACCTACCTGCCCTCCTGCTGCTATAGGGCTCAAACCCAGCTGAGACCTGGTGGGGAAAGGGCTCCTTTGCTCTTGCCTTTTCCCTCATTGCTCACTGCTCAGGACAGATAGGAGCTGTGCAGAGAAGCAGAGAGCCAGGAACACATGTGTGTTTTCTCATGTTCTCCTTTGTCACCTTGGAAGGAGTGAGGTATAATACACAAAACAGAGAGAGACAGTAATAATGATGTTGACCTTCACCGTGGTATTTCGTCTGACGCTGTGCCTATGCCAAGTCTCTCCTGGCCTTGGCTGTTCTTAGGGCTGCTCCTGCCCCTCAGGAACACAGAAATGAGTCTTTTAGAGCAGCCAGTGAATCTGGGCTGGTATTTCTCCTGTGCACAAGTAACACGTGGACACTTTGAGAAGACCTGCAGGGGATGAGTTTAACCTACTGATGGACTTGGTGCCAAGTTTCAGCCTAATGGGAATCACAACAGCTGACTTACAACAACCCCCCTTTAAAGTCAGGCTTTATGGGGAGGAATCTCTGCCAGATCCAGAAACTATAGCAACTGCTGTAATAAAATAGCATTTCAGCATAAAGCTATTTTTACAGCACATCACCACGTTTGTGGCATGGCAGTTTCCAGTGTTTTTCAGATGTCTGCTGCCAGAGGATTTAGTTAGATTAGCAGTTAAAGAGGGAGGGATCATATTGGGTTGTCAAATACACCCCTTTCCCTGCAATGGGAAAAATTATATCCTACAAGGTGATTCATCAGGTATTAAATTAATATCAAACTTGATCTCGGCTGACTAAAAGGCCAGGCTTGCCTCAGGGCCTAAACCTGGTCACATTGAAGTCAACACGACTTTTGCAACTGGCTTCAGTGAGGCAGCTGTGATCCAAGCCACAGCCAGACTTGCCTGAAGCCTAGAAACCCATGTCCACAGTACTCACAGTATAGCAGCAAAGAGTTACTATCTATAATGGATTAAGGTTTATCTCAGCTCAGCCTAAACTGATGCAAATTTTACCACTCATTTGCATGGGGCCAAAATGCCAAAGTTGTGCTGAATTCTGAGTGGCACCGTTTCTTCCTGTCATTGCAATCCAGTGTTGGCCTCTTCCACAGCTCTTTAGTCTTTTGTGTCATAGGAAAATTTATTTCAATGTTTATGAGGGTGGAAAAGGTAGTTCTGTGAGCAGAAGAGAAGATTTACCAGTATCTAAACTTAAATTTGTACCAGTGGACAGATGAATTAGTCCTACAAGCTTCAGCACTGACAGCACAGAGGACAAATAGCACTAAGGAGAAAATGAAATTCTGTTTCAAAGAGATACTGATATCATATCTGATACTGAACTACTGTTCAGATAACTGTTCCTGATAACTCAGTGCAAGGGGTCTTGACATCTCTGTGAATATGGCAGACTGACGTCCATAGTTTGAAACAGGCTGCTTCTGTCTGGTAACCCCAAGATGCCCCAGACCCAGGAGCCTCCCCTGTACACCCAATCCCATGTCCTGTATTTAATCCAGGCTTTAGTGATGGGAGAGCCACCTGATTCACCCCATTTTCTGTCTGCCAAAGTAACTTCCTATTAATCTGCACCTTCTTCTCACAATTATCTTTGTGTTTTTTCACTTTATTGAGGAGTTTGGACCCTTGCCATGGTTTGTTGATGCAGTCCCCAGCCCTACCCATCTCCTCCCACCTTTGTTCCCCCATGTGCTACACTCTGCCTGCTGGAAGGGGTGCTCTGTACCCACACATCAAAATCCACAGGCACCACCTGAAGCCAAGGTGGCTTAATCAGAGCTGGGGTTTTGCAATTGTCTCTCTTCCAAACTCCTCTGAAGCTGTGGCCCAGCGTGGAGCTGCACCTGCTCCTGTTTCCACTTCTGTCAGTCCAACAGGGGTAAGGAACCTGGGGAAATGATGCCTTGGGTTTTATATTTTTTAGATTCTCTGCTGCTCGATATGTAACTCTGAAACTTCGTATTAGGTGCTAGTAAGTCCTCTTCACAGGGTAGTTAGGCAAAACAATCCCTTCCCAGCTGGATAATCAAGGACAACTGTTACCCAAAAGGCATAAACAACAACCAAGGGAAGGGGGCAAGCCAGGGGGTTGGGACTTCATAACCTGAAGCTGTAATTGGAAAATAAACCCCAATATGTAGATGAACAAAAATTTATAAAAGTGTGAAAACTTGCGACCAAGATCCATCTCAGCTTCCACTTGGGTGTAGCCTTTGCTGGGCTCTTGTGCAGCCCAAGGTCTATCCTTTTAAGGCCTTTCAGTAAATATCTATTTTGTTCATTGAACTCTGCCTAGTCTCTGTTCTAAATCAGCCTTTCTAGGCATCAAAATCAGAAGTGATCATCCACAAGAGAGAAACTTGGTACTCACTTTTGGTTTCCCAAGAAATGTTGCCAAAGCACAAGGATTAAAGCAAGGGACAGGTCACACCAAGTGTGAGGCAAACAGACTTTGCCCCGTTTGGTTTGGGGGGCTCATACCCACAAACAAGCACACCTTGGGCAGCCTGAGTGAACAAACCTGGCCAACAGCCTTCTTACTGTGTGGAAAATACATATCCTGCTCAGCCTCTTAAATAAACCCATCAGTGCCCTGCTGGGTTTAGGACTGGTGAGGGAGAGCTGCCCTTTTGCTGAGTGTTCACTGGAGTCTCTTCTGCACAATTGAGTTGCAGGACTCAAACAAACAGTGAAACTCTGTGGGTGTCTGGGCAGGGAATGACCCATGGGTGCCACGGAGACTGAGGGATTGGTGCCAGCTGTGCAGGAAGGGTTGTTCATCTCAACTCTCTGAGCCAGCCCAAACCAGCCCTCACCTTGTTTATTCACCCAGGGCGCCTGTGAAATGCGAGTGGGAGCTATTATACACCCACTGGGACAGGCAGGAATGACAACACCAGGTGCAGGGAGATGGAGAAATGGACAGGGAAAGAATCAGCCTCGCTCCCATGGGCAAGGATTCCTCAGCTGATACCAGGAATTACAGTGAACAGCACAAAGGGCAATGGCCAGTGCAGAAACCAATTAGGAGAACCCCAAACCTGATGCTCCTGCCCCACTGGAGATGGTGGCTCTGGGGTGAGCTGGGAATTTGGGGTGGATGATAATCCCAAGGGCAACTGCAGGGCTCATGGGGATCCATCACCCAAATTGCATTTCCTCCCTCAGCTTTGCCATCACTCTCCCACTTCTCAGCATGAGCTGAAGATTAGACACACACTGGAGGATGGGATAAAACCTGAGTGCTCCCAGAATTAGAGGCACCTTTCTAAAATATCACCCCAGTTCTGGTTTACCTCTGTATAAAATGGGACTAAAAACACTTGCTTTCTGCTCAGGGGGGAATTTAGATCTTCATCAGGCAATCTTCAAGCATTCATTTGAAGATGGAAAGTTTTATAAAGTGTTAGAATGGAAGATGATCTATCCATTGATAAGAAAGCTCTCTACACAAAGAGATTTAATTAACTCAAAAAGTGTGTTCTTAGACATTATTTCTACTTTTCTACCAATAACTAACTAAATTTCTATTCACATAACACTACACTGTGGCAAATTGTGCCCAATGGTCCTGTGCCCCAACACTGCAGAATGTGGAGGAGATGAAGAAGGAGGAAGAAGCCTGAAAACCACAAGGATCCTCCAGCTTGTCTTCATCTAGTTACCATATGAACAAACCCAAAAATCTAAATTTCTCCCCCTGTGATAAATTCCATATTCTGCTACTATATAATTGGCATTCTTGAAAGTTTCATCCCAGAGCCTAGGAAGCCCTTTCCATGGATGAAGGTTAAAAGCAGTGTTTGTCAGAAGGTTTGGATCCTTCAAAACATGCAGAGGAATATTCTCTGCATTCTATGTTCCAACACACAACAGCACCACAAGGACTCAGCTAAATCCATCCTGAGCCAAGAGCACAGGGAGCCCCAGAGCCCCAGCCCAGCCTGTCCCCTCAGCCACAACTCTTCACCCTTTCCCTTCTCTACCATGAGTTGCATTCAAGAGGCCAAAGCAGCCAAGGCAGAGCTGAAATCTGCGTGTCCAACACCTGGGATCCACAGAGGATGGAGACCCTGCCAAAAATTGCTCTAACCTTCAATATTTCTGGCAGCAGAACTTCAGTCAAAAGGTTCTTACTGGTTTTTTAGGTTATGTCACTCTGACACAAGTTGGTGCAGACCAAAACTGTCCACATGCTCCAAGAGAGAAGGGTTTGTTTTCCATCTTAATGGACTTTCAGTAGCAGAGGAAAGGATGCCTGAAATAATAATCCTTAATAAACTCAACAGCTAAAAATCAGGCTAGATACAGCCACAGCTCATATCCAGGTGCAGTGTATATTTTTCTCCTCCAAACCACTCGTCAGGCCAGTGGTGGGACACTTCCCTCCTGCATCCCAAGTCCTCCCTGCAGAGCCAGGTGGAAAATGTTATTCAGGGACCCATCCCTAAATTGGCATTTTTAGTGCAAGTTACTTGCAAAGAGTATTTCTTTCTGGAAAATTAGAAATTTAAGTGAAAGATTTCACTTGATGTGGACTACAGTGGTTCCAGTTAACCATAAAAATTATTTAAAAAAAAAAAAAAAAAAAAAAGTTAGTTTTTAGAGTAATTTGGACAATCTTAGGGAAATTGCCACTACTGGGCAAGGGGAAGAGTTGTTGTGTACCATTTCTTGTGGGTTTCTGTGTGTTTGTTGCTGCAGGTGGAGCTTCAGAGGGAAATCCTGCCCTGTTGGAGGATCCTGGGAGCTGTACCTGGGTTAAGGAGCCCTGTTGGGGCTGCCACAGGAGCAAGGGGCAGATGCTGATGCCCTGAGGTTTCTTTTGAAAATTATGTATTAAAAATCATGTGAAAAGCAACAAGAGTGGCTTTTTTCATCCCATTATTTGATTCCAGCTGCTGACCTTGTCTCTGGGAAAATAATTATTCTTGACTTCGAAGTGGGAAGGGTTTTTGTGCCAAAGGCAAAGGTCTATAGATTTATACTATTTGGAAAAATCAAACGGCTGCAAGCCAAGCCATCCAGCTTATAAAACACAACCAAGCCTCCAGGGATAATTTAAAATTGACCCCGCAGCACTGAAATTCCAACCATAGATGATGCAAAACATAATTCACCATTTTCTTATCTCCTGGATGCTCCCATCAGCGTGGGCTTCAGGGACAAAGACCCGCCAGAGGAGACTGAAAGAAAGTAAAAATAAAAATTAAAAGAAAAAAAGTCTCCAAAATAAGTTTGTGCTAACAAAGGCAAAAAGGCCCTGGCAGGCCAGAAGGCAAACTTTGTCATCCACACAGCCAAGAGTTGCAAAGGCAGCCACAGTCCATGCTTTTTTCCATTGTGCTCTGCCAAAAAACCCACAAAATTCTCCTGGGATGAAACAACCCACTCTCTGCTGCTCGAGCAGTCCAGGCTTAGATCCTGCTTCTGACTGACAAAACTGTGAGCTCTGGTGCTTGGCTCCTACAATCAGGACTCATCTGCTGGTGATTGGTGTCCCCAGCCCTCAAAACTCTAAGCACAGGGAAAGTTCCTTCACATCTGTGGGATCTTCTAGAGCCAGGGGACCACCTGAACCAGGATGAAGCAGCACCTGGTCCCACCACAGGTATCAAGTGCTGGTGGTGAGACAGTTTGGCAAGACAAGAAAAAAAAAAAAAAATTGCTGGGTAAGAAGCTCTTGTGGAACAGAGAAGCTGGAAGAGATTTGCCCAGGTGAGTTTGCCATGAGCAGGAGCACCATGAGGAGTGTAGCCTGTTAGGAAGAAGAGGGTTTAGACTGCTGGACTGCTGTGTGCTCCACCTCTCAGCTCACTGCAACAAGGTTCTGCTCCAATTCACCAGAACGTGGTGATTTCTCTGAAAAACAGTAGGTACAGGGCTCATCCAGAGCAAACAGAAGCAAGGCTGACAGCAAAAGATGAGATACAGGCCAAGGCTCCAGTAAGAATAGAATGATCATTCCTACAATATCAAACTCTGAACAAGGGCATGGTGATAAGAGATCCAGACTGAGCAATCTCAGCATTCAGCAGATGCCCTCTCAAATTTGTACCTGTACCTGTCAGGAGACCTGACACATTATGTTCAGATGAGTGTTTCAGTGCTTTTTAATAAAAGAAACTCCACCAGAACAAACCCCATCAGCCCCAGATCCCTCTCCACCCATCTCTGTCACTGAAGTGGCTGATGGCTCTCTGTGAGCCCACACAGGAGGGAATGCAGTCACCCCTCAGGGATGACCAATTCACTGAGGGAGAATTCTTCATTCCCAATTCCCAGCTGGTGCTGCTCTCCAGCCTCCAGTAAAGCAGAGAGTGGAGTGCTTTAGCACTTCCCAGCTGTCGGCACTGGGGAGGAGTCATGAGCATCATCTTGCAGCACTTTCTGGTGGTTCAATTACCCCATGTGCTGCGTGCAAAACGCAGGCAGCTGAGATCACCTCTTTGCTAATCCCCCTCTTTTACCCACAAGCCCCTCACAGATGTCAGAGCATGCTTTGGTTTCACTGATCACTCACACTTGGAAATTTTGAGGGACCAAGCTTGTGACTCAAAGAGTTCTGCCAAGTAAAATATTGGCCTGCTACGATGTCCTAACAATACAAAGTAGTTGACACCATAAAATAAACAATTGCATAAAGGGAGCATAGCAAAAGGGTATTTGGAACCGCCAAGTATCTTGTGAAGGTATTACTGAGCCAGACTGGAGTTAGCAAAAGCAATTCTTATGACAAAAACAAGTGTCAGTCTTTCCAACACCCCAGTCCCCACGTAGAAAATGTAACTCTGCCTAGAACTGGCCACATTGCTGGCTTCTTCCCTCAAGTTTCATAACTTTTACAACGTGCAGAAATAATAGAAACAGTGAAAACAGACCAGGACTAAGTATCCATAAAACAGTGAGTGTACTTATGGTTACACAGCTCCACACTTGGATATACAGCTACAGATTGAAATGGCCAAAGGAGAACTAGAGGCTGCCATTTTCCTGTAATATAATCAGAAGAAAAATGCTGTAATTCCAAGCACAAAGTCTTCAAAATAATCAGCTGGGCTCGATTAGTAGCAGCAGTGCAACTCCTTCCCCATCGTGCTGAGAATATCAGCAGAGAGCAAAGAAGAAAAAAAAAAAGAAAAATAGAATTGTGAATTGTCAGCAGAACCAGAAAAGCCCATACCAGGTAGAATTTCACCATCTCTAATGTCTGTCCTTGGAAACACTAGGACTATGAAGAGTGCTAAACTGCTAATAGTCAGCAGCATCGAGCACACCTGGATGCCTCCCTCAGTGGCAGAAGGACATGAAAAATCCTCAGAGCACACCCTCCATAACCAGCTGCTTGCCCTAATCACAATTTCTGTGCAAGAAGTTATTTGCACTCTATTTTCAGAGACAGCTCAGATTTTGGGTCTATCTGGCAGCATCCTACCTTGTCAGATGCTTCAGAGCAGTGTGGGGATCTCATAGCAACTGCCTGGTGGCAATATCTGCTCATCACATTGATCTCGGTCTCAGGCTGAGCTTGTAGGTAGAGCTGGACTACAGCCCTGCACTAAAACACCTCTTTTTGGAAGCCATCACTGTGAACTAGAGCACCTTGAGTGGGGTTCATCTGTCTTCTACAGGGTGCTTACAAATGAGATGACCAAATCTAAACGAGTCACCCTGAGCACTGATGAAGTCCTTGGTGACAAGCAGTCATCTTAGAGGATGAGCCCCCAGCTGCCTTAGGATGAAGCACCTCCCAGGGAGAAGTTTCTCTATTTTTGCCTACTTATTCTGACTACAAAGAAAAAAACTTAGCCTTGGATATCTTGTAGGTTTGGTGAGATGACTCCTGCTATCACTGCCATATGAAATGCTGGTGCCTCCTTGGTCCTTGTGTTATTACAGCCTAAAACACTGTTCCTTCAGGAGAAGGAGCATGGCAGGGAAGAAGCACAGCAGCTGAGCACAACACGGTGCTGCCAGGCCACATGAACCTCCCAAAAATTCCCATTCCCTCCTGAGAAGCTGCCCAGAACACTGCTCCCCGTTCCCACGCCTCGACTGAGCACATCTTCAACACCCTGCTCAGCAGAGCAAAGCTGGACGTGGTTTCAAAGGCCTTTCTTTGCCAAGAGAGGGATATTTCTGTGACCTTTCTCACCATTTCCTATGGCAATCTCATCTTAATTTAAAATGTCATGCCCTGCGGCTTCTCCATAAAATTTTAAAAACACCCAACACACAAATAAACAAACAGACCAGATGAGTTTTTCTATGAGCAGCAGAAATAACCCAGGGTAGTTTCCTGGGGATTTCTGCATTGTGGTTGTATTCTCTGGTGCACGATAAAGGATGTGCTGTGATTGAAAGTCCTTCTGTGGTTGGAGCATTTATAGCTGCATTATTATCCCCCTATGTGGATTCTCTGCAGTCTACTAAGGGTTGAGCTTAGATGTCAATCTTCTCAATGTGACTATTAATAGAAGTGCCTTTTATATTTTGAGCTGCATATTTCACTCAATTTTAAAGATTTATAAACTCCAAGAACACTATCAAAATGTCGGGGTTATGCTGAAATTTGGGGCTCAAACAGCAGCACGTAGGACTGAATGTGGATGGATAAACAGACACATGCAAACACACACACAGCCCCATATGAACACATCATCCTTTCCTCCTTAGGGAGCTAGGATCTAAATAAAATTAAAATACTTTTTAGAATTTGAAAATCTGCCATGACAGTCTACATCATATCCTAATTTTAGTTAGTTTTTGTGGAGAAGCAACTCTTTTGTGATCACACCCTGCAAACCTCTCCGCAGCCCCAGAAAGGTTTGTGTTCATCTGGCTGGGAGCAGCAAGACATGGCTGCAAGTCTTCCAGGCAGAGTCACCATAGGTCTTTGAAAAATCAGCACCTGGGTAAAAGGAAGAACCCTGATAATGCAAGAAAGGCAGAAAAAGTGTCTCTTGCCCAGCCACAGCACAGGTAGGGGCTGACACACAGCTCCACACCCACCTCTACAAAGATTTTTCAAATGGTGAGCTTCACAGCTGGAATTTCAGAGTGTAGGACCCAGAAGAGGGACAGATTTCCAAAGGACAGGGCGCTCCATACTTATGTTTGGGTTTATTCTTGCTCACTGTAGAAATATTGAGACACAGATTTCTGTGTGCTCCTCTCTAGATGCACAACTCTGAATCCTGGCCTGTTCTCTCTACAGCAAAAGCAGTTTGTCATCTTGTTTTCCTCACCAAAATGCATTTTGGCAGCCCTTAGGTATCTTTTTCACATTTGTAAAGCAGCCCAGTTTGTTTCATAGATTTGATAATGCATCCACTTCCCTCGCCTTGTTTGTCTGATGGTGTGCAGAGAAACAGGGTGTTTTCAAAAAATAGAAACTACTTCTGTAAATCACTCATCATGCTGTTGTCATCAGCCATTTTCCAGAGACATCATCACATCCAACTCCACGTCCATTTCAGGCTTTGAATGATAACAGATTTCCATTTAGCTGACTGAGAAGGATGTAGGGCACAGCACACAAAAATCAGAGTGTCATTCCAATGTTTTTAGGTCAGGCACAGTTTTCAGGAGATATTCCTGCTGCCAGCTTCTGGAGCAACATAAGAAATTGAAGCTTTGAACAACCATCATCTCTTCCTGTTGATCCACAGCCCTTCTGAGCCAGAACAGCAGGGCAGACACCCTCAACAGCACCACACAGAAATGAGCTGGCAGCCAAACCACAGGCATAGACCAAGGCTGTTCCGATAACCAGGCTCAGCTATCAAAAGGTGTCTCTGTTACTGTAAAAGCAGTAAAACACCACAGGACCAAGAGGCAGCATAAACAGCACCTGCCAGGTGACCTCCCCAGCCTCCCAGCTGGTTCTTCCACAACAAGGATGGAGTTCAGCATTGTGTGTCCAGATCCTCCTTACTTGTCTGGTACTGCAGGCTGAAGGCAAAACCTCCTCGCCCTGCACCATCAAGACCTGGCATCCCACATCCATGAAAATGTCATTTCAAGGGCCTTCTCTGAGGCCACAGGGCAGCGTGGAAGTGGCAGGTGCTGAGCTGTTTGCTTTCTCTGCCTCTGGAGTGCTCACTGCTTGCATGTTTGAAGTAGGCAGGAGAGTGACACATGAATCACTGCGCCTAAAAGAAACTGACCCTTAGGAGGGCCATAGCAAAAACAAATGACAATTTCTCCCTTTCTGAGCTGAGCAGATGTTTAAAACCATGTCAGTGACCTCCAAACCATAAACATTTCTCAGGAACATGTAGATGTGGTTTACAAAAAAAAAAAAAGTGTCCAATGTAAAGCAGAGGCGCTTGCTAAGCCAGCCCCCTTCCAGCAGTGGGAATGTCAAACATGCTTGACCTCCAAATCAGCAAATAAGCACATTATAAACAATGTTATTAATGGTTATGCTTTCACTACAATGAGGAGTCTCCCTGTTTGTTTAACGTGCAGCAAGCTGGTTGGAGTGCACATAGTTTCATGGCCAAGCCATATTAAACAGGATGGGGAATTTGCTCCTGTTGTTTCCAGCTCCACTGCTGGAAGGGGTGGTAGATGGCAGGAGGGGAGGGACATGGCTAATCCCAGCACCACCAGGATCACTGTCCTCATTTCATGTTTGGATACCAACCCTGTGCCTTGAATCACCAAGTGATCACCACCCAGCTGTTGGGATGGATGTGAGAGGTCATCACTTCTTTATGAAAACAGAAAATAGTCTCCAATTTCAGCATAAGCAGATGTCCCCATCCTCATGCCAAGTCCACTGAGGACTCAGCCAGCCCAGAAAAAGGAGCTTTTGCCTTGAGAGGAGGACAAGAAACAGTGAGGTGCTCTACTAGGACTTGTCTCTCTTGCCCAGGTATTCCTTCATACAAGATGTATGTAACAGCCAGTGTAACTGTACTACATTTCGAAAAAAAAAAAACTGTGATCCTGTAACCTTCCTGAAAACAAAGCTGGGCCTAGGCAGCCAACCTACATCCTAACTACATCCCAAAGAACTTTGGGGCTTGTCCACCACAAAAGTTAACAAGTAAAAAATTCCCTTTTTACACGAGTCTAACCCAACAGGCAGGTGTAGGGGCAGCTGGAGGGCACAGCAGCAAATGAGGAGGGAAATTTCAGCTCAGGGTGTTGAGGCAGAAGTGTGCAGAGTGACAGAGGTGAATGTCACACAGAGGTGCCCAGACCATTGGTTTCCAAGATCCTCCTTTTTTCAGCCAGCATCAGCTGCAGGGAGGCCAAAGGACACTCCTGAGGAGTGGCTCTAGTGACAGCAGGAGTGTCACAGTTCCCCCAAGGCCAGCAGGGAAATTCCTAACAAAAATCCCATTGGATTTGGTCCTACCTGAGTCAGCACAGGTGCTGTGTCCCTGTAACCATGTGGAGCTGGCTCTCAGGGAAGAGCTGAGCCACTTCTGCTGTTCATGAGTCTGAATATTTCAAACCTGGTCCTCAAACTTCCCAAGTGACCACACTGCAGCAGCCAAATATCTTGATGTAAGGAGTTCAGGCTCACACTGAAAGTGTATGAGACCAAAGGTTAACACAAACCCTGAGAGAAAATACAGAATGAAAGGAAATAGAGTTGTCCTACAGTCTTCTTACCTGTGCAAATAAGTTATGATGTCCCAAGCACAAAGACAAAAAAGTAGGAACACAACCACGGAGCAAGGCAACAGCAATAGCAGCAAAGGGGAAAGAAACAGAAGGAATTTAATATTCCTGCACTGAAAATCTGCACTTTGAGATGGACTTTCCTGCACGACCTGGGGCAGCTCCCAGAGATGTCGGATCAGGGTGGCCTGGGGAGCCTGACATGTCCCACAGGGCAGGCAGACAGCAATCCCTCCCTGCTCAGCTCCTCCCAGGGACAAGAACAAGACATTCCTTTCCTGTTTCACTGGCATGTGGAGAAGATGCACAGCAGCACCAGCGAGGCTCTTGGGGACTGTGGTGAGGAGACCACACCGACTGCTCTGACAGCATCGCTCAAGGCCACGAGCATTTTATTTTAGGCAGCTGAGTGATTATTTTTACCACTTAAGGACTCAGCCACAACTAATGACATTCCTCCAGGTCAGTCCAATTTTCTCTGCTGATAAATCCCTCCCTCACACACCCAAGACATCAGTTACTGTCTCCCTGTTTTTATGAGCACAGAAAAAACCCGCAGCAGACTAAACACCTCCCTTGTCTTGAAAGGCTCTGTGGAGCAGCAACTTGCCATTAAGGACAGAACAAGCTGATAGCCCAGCAGCATCCAAGGAAATGAGAAGCAGATGAAGATACAGTTTCCTATAAGCTCCAAAAACATCCAGAGAAGCACAGGAGAAGTGGCAGGGAACTGCAGTGTGAAAGGACAGCACTCAGGGATGCCCAGGGGTAAAGACCACAACTGTGATTTCTATTGAATGAGTGCTGGGATAAAACTCAGAGTGCCCATCTTTTCCCACCAGAATAGCATTTGCTCACAGAAAGCTCCTCTGCCTCCAGCTTTGGCCACATTATGGAGGAAGTCACAGGGACTGAGGAATGTGCACCAGGGAGAGCAAATAAACAGAGGTGCACAAATCTGCTAAAAATAACCCAGGAATTGTGGCTCTTGGAGGGGAACACAGGCACTCAGTTGTTCACCACCATCTACCACAATTGAGGCCTTGTCTGAACAGGTGGGTGGCTTTCCTGGCAAATTCTATCTTTTAAAAAAAAAAAAAAAAAGCACCACACAGAAAAATCCCTCCTCAATCATTCCTGCAGCCCCTCTGTTTTCATCTAGATTCTTGCCAGAGGTTGTCAAAACAAGAAAGAAAAATAAAGCTCCAACATGTTCTTTGCTGTTTTCCCACTGCTTTCCAGGGCATTGATGTGTTGTTCCAGGCAGCCCAAAACTGAATGGCAGCATGTTGGTGACAAGGGGCAGGGCTGGCAGGGGACACAGCAGCCAGCAGTGCCAGAAACTGGCAGCAACCTGTCTGAGACTCCCATGCAAGGACCACTGGAAGGAAAAGGTCCTGAAGAACCCAGTAAGGACTGGAAATGTGGTTGAATTATAGATCCCTGAGTTCTTGAAGTCTCAAAATTGGGTAACAGAAGCATCGGCAGAGCAGGAGGAGGGAGCATGTGATGGAAAGCTCTGCAGAGACACTGGAGAGATTGGGTTGTGTAAGACTTAGGTTGCAAACCAAACCCAGTTTCTCGTAAGAAACCTAAGCACTCCAATTTTTTTTCCAATTCCAACCTCTAAGCTCAGTGTGGGTAAACCTCCCAAAAGCAGGAGTGATCTGTCTGTGTTAAGAAATCTTGCATCAAAATTTCCTGGTGATGTCTTTTATTTCTTTGACTCCTCCCTTGATTTAAATGTTGCAAACCCAGACAAACCCAAGTCTCTCAAAGCAGAACCTCAAAGTAAGTATTTCTTTTTGTGTTTTTTTGGGTTTTTTCCTTGCCTTTTTGCCCAGGCTTCTTGGAAGTCTCCTTTCATCTCACCCAGGTCTGAAACTTGCTGAAAGGCTCCTTACAGGGTACTGAGCACATCTCCCAACACCAGAGAGCACCCAAAGCAACAGGAGAACATCTTTCCATCCTTCTTTTCCATCTTTCACTTTCCATATTGTAAACCCAAGCTTAGACTGAGATTAGCTGATCTCCACTGGGTGCAGAGGATGAGCAGGATGACCACAGATACCACCTTTGCTCTATCCCTTCACTGTGGGTGGAGGCAGGCTCATTTCCTGCACTTTTACACCCTTATTGCTGGAGCAGACAGGATGGATGGCCTTGAAAGGGGTGACACAGCCAGACCAGGGCATGGGGAACAGCACAGACCACAGCACCAGAGCTGTAAACCCCCAGAAACACACAGCACTGGTGCTTTCCCCACCTCCCGTGGGTGTCAAACCCCTTTCTGGGCAGCATTTAAAGTGATTTCATTCCTGGTCCACAGGAATGGTTACTACAGCTTGTGTTGGCAGCAGAGACCAGGAAAATTCCCTGGCCCCAGCTGATCTCAACCTGCCTCCCACCAGCACTGGGTTGGGTTCCATGTGCAGGTTTGGGGTCTCAGGACTCTGTGCTGTGCCACACTCTGCTGTTCCCTTTGAAGAAGTCAGGTGCCACTGCTCCCTGTGGTCTGGGAGAGGGCCATCCCCTGTTCCAACTCACACCAAAGCAACCCCTGGACCCCTCAGCTCCCTGTGCTGGGGCACTGTGGGGGCTCCAGGATCCCAAGAGCCAGGTCAGTGGAGCTGAGCAGGCTGGGCAAGCACCAAGGTGTTCTCCTGATGCCTGGGAAGGCTGCCTAGAACAGAGGCTAGACAGAGTTACAAGATAAAGAGTAGGTATTTATGAAAGGCCTTCAAAGGATACACCTTGGGCAGTGCAAGAGCCTCCCAGAGACTGCACCCACAGTGGACAATGCTCACGAGTTTTTCAGACAGAAATAAGTTTGGTCTGTTTGCATATCAGGGGTTAATTGTCCAATTACAGCTTCAGGTAATGAAGTCACTTACTCCAAGTTTGCCCCCCCTAATTCACTGTTGTTGACATTTTTCAGGGCCTGAGACAGTCAGATGTCCTTGAGTTTCAGGCCTAGAGAGGAATTGTTTTGTCTGAATAAAATGGGAGAACAGTAGCTGACAGGCTGTGGAGTTTGAGAGTTACACACTAAAGCAGTACTGATCTGAAAAATACAAAAGCTAAAACTTAAGGCATCACTTCCACTTGGTCCTGAAGACAAAAATCTGCACCTGAGGGCCCCAATAGAAAAAGCAGCCTGTGCATACAAGGCATTTGTGGATACCCCACCCAGCACAAGGCAGACTGGGGATTCCCTTCCCATGTAACCTCAGCACAGCTCCCCAGATCTTCCCATTCCCGGCCACTGATGGAGTCAAACACGGCAGGGTCAGTTCAGCTGCTTTCTGACTGACTTCATGTGACCTCAGCTCGAGTGCCTGATAAGGATAATCTGCACTTGTGGCTTCCTCTGGGTCACTGGGGATCCTACAAAGCCTGATCAAAGGATGCCCAAGCTGGGCTGCAGATCTGGCTGCTCCTCTGCTGCTTCAGCAGTACCAACAGCAGCAGAACAAGTCTGGCCTGGGCCAGGCTGATATTAACTGTAAAAATAATTTTCAGACTGCGTAGACATAGGAAAGTCTTTGAAGGGAATAAATAACTAACCTCACTCGCAGAGGCACATATTTGACCATATTACCTCATCTCAGCTGCAAACTTCCAGCTCACAGCTGGTCCTCCTGATTTCTTCCTCTTGCAAAACTGCATCCAGCTCCTCCTAAAGCTGGTTTAACACCCTTTTAACTGGTGATGTCCTTGGCTGTTTGCTCCCTATTTTAGATGCAGAAAGCAAACTTGAAATTTTTTATGTATCACCTCAACCATTTTATTCCCTGCCCGAGACACCTGGTTATAGCATTGCCATTTCATAACTGCTAGAGGGTAGATTCTCTTTATAGCAGTCAGGACAGGATTTTTTTCTGCATACTTAGTCTAGATTTCAGTCTGGTTAAGCTCCAGTGAATACAGGAATTACTTTTATTTCCAGTGCTGCACACAAGTCAGCTTAGAAGCTGGCCTGATACAGTTTCCAGGCACTTGGCCTCCATGTTTCACAAAGTTATGGGTAGGAATGGTATTCCAAGACAACTTCTGAAGGAAAAAAAACAAGGCAGCAAAGAGACGGAATGGAATAAAATATCTTTCAACTCAGCAGTTAATGTCTGGTCTGGGGTTTTAAGTTTTCCACCAGCTCAGGAAATAACATCAGGAAGGTTCAAGGTAATGAGGATGCAAGAGCCAATCTTCCCCATCTTTAGTCATAAAGTGATCCAAAATTTGCTGCTCTTATACACCCCAAGGAGAAAACCCCTGCCCTGCCCCATGGCCTGCAAGGTGCTGCTGAAATCATCCTCCTGAGGCATCATTGTGAGCACTTGGGTAGGCATGGATTGCTGGAACACAGCAGCACCCATCAAGAATGGCAAACCTCTACAGCCTACAGGCTTTGAGGAGTTCTGCACAGCTGCAGCTCCATTTACCATGTGGATGAGGGCTGCCTGTGAAAACCCCTGAAATCCCTGAAAACTGAGGTGGGGCTGCTCTTTGTAAACTGCAGGGTTCAAAACTGCTGCCAGGTGTGTGGTTAGTGCTCTCAGGACTTCTTGCATCCCCCAATAAATCCATTTCTTACCTCAAGAATGCACGTGTCAAACCAGATATTCCCCTGCAAAGAGGTAACTCAGAGTGTGTGTTGGATTTGTCACCCCTGTGGTCTCAAATAAGATATTTATAAAAACCCCAGTCTAGCTTAGCTTAGCTTAAAAATGAAGGGGTTTTCATCTGTAGTAACAGAACATAAATTCTATTTATTTGCCTGCTGGTACTTAGTCTGTAGAGTGAAAAAGATGCATGTTTTCCAGCTTTTCTCTAGGACTCCAAAAGGTAAAGCAGTTTCCTCCCTCAGATTCCCCCCTGAATCAGAAGGGGGAAGAAGGGTTGTTATAGAAATCTGATCAGGACATGGAAGCAGACACAGCCACCCTGGCATCACAGATGTCAGAGGCAAAGCAGACTGGTGACTAATGCCACATACAGCAAGCACAATCCAAAATAATTCAGGTCAGAAGTGCTGTGTTTTCCTCTTTCATTTATAAAGCAAGACAGGAAATGTATAAAAGCTGACGGGATCATTAGGGATTTTATAAATGTTGCTTCCTGTGGTACAGAAAAAGGAAAGGAGGGAGGCGTGGGGCCAAATTATGTGCTGGAGCAGACACACACAGCTGATGCAAAGCAATGCTCTCAAACTGGTGGACCTGCACCCAGAAGGATAAGGTGATCCAGGATCTGGCCTGCTGTGAAAATCAGGGCAAAAGCTTAAGAAAAAGGCTTTAAACCTGTCCCAGAGGGCAGGTGGGGAGGTGGTGCTCCCCACAGGAAGGCTCCAGCACCTGCACATTCGATGAGTCAGCAGCCCTGGCCCCAACCTGAAACGCAGGACAGGAGGCCCCGGGATGGGAGGGGGAGTTGGTTTGGTTTTGTTTTATTTTCTTCAAGGCTTTCTCTATGAAAACATAACCTCCTACCAACATCTGACCGTTTTACCGAGCTGACAAAGTCAAATAATGAATTTTGGCACTTTCCTTTGGTATCCGCTACCCCTCTCTGAGTCATGCTCTGGGAATCTGGAGGGAGGAGGGCTAGCAGGGAGGCAGGCTCGTGTTTGTCTTGGAAAGTTGCACACAAACCCAACTTGAAGCATCACTGGACACTCTTGGTTCTGCTTTCATCCTTGGCTGCAGGCAGGGAGCCCAGTGTGCTGATGGCTGCTCTGAAAGCCTCATGCCTTTGGTACCCATATTCCAGCATGCTCAGAAAAACAACGTGGACAGGAAGTGGTGGCACGTGGAATCGCTTAAGAGGAAAGAAAAGAGCAGAGAAACAATGCTGGCCACAGGACAGGATAGTTTAACTGCATGCCATGGGTTGGAGGTGTTCCCAATGGGAATGGCAGGGGGCCACTGGCCAGCCCAGCCTCCCAGTCCTGGCAGGATGGGAGCTCCTTATTGACCCAGACCAGTTCAGCACCATCCAGAGCAGGAGCTGCTGGGCACCAGCTGCCAAACCTCAGCTTCAGAGGGGCTCCAGAGCTAGTTATCAAGTACCAACACACCTGCAGTGTCTCCAGGGGCTTTGGGAGTTTTAGACCAGAGCATCCCAGTCCTACAATCCTGTTGCAGGTGTATCCAAGAGCAATTTCAGCAGAGAGGGAGGGTGAGGGGTGTGTAAGTCAGGCTGAATCATGGCTGTTGGAGCTGCAGGGATGTGCAGCGCTTTCAGGGCCCTCTGCCTCCAGGTGGATTTGCCTGCCTGCTCCAACAGATGGGGTGAGATTATGCTGGAGGAGCCACTGGCTGGGACTCTGACACAACTGCAGATAAACCCACTGTTAGCAGCACAGCCGAAGTTCTCCAAGTGTTTAGGTTGTTCAGGAGCCAAAGCAAATACATTTGCTCTGCAGGTTACAGAAGGCTGTTAAACCAGCCGTGCAACCAACTCCTCCAAGCCAAAAATTATCTCCTTCCTCTGCACTGAAGCCTGATACCTACAGTGATCCTGCCCAATTCAATTCTCCTGCTGCTCAAAGGATGCACATTATAAATAAAGGGATGAATATGTCAAGCATATATGTCAAACTCCAGCTTCAGCTCAAAATTGTCTTTTTTGTTCAATGGGCTTTTTTCTACTGTAATTGAGCTTGGTCTTGGCCAAAACAGGGAAGAACAACAAGGATTCTCCCTTAAATATTGGAGACTGAAAAGACAGCTGATATATCCCTACAGCAGAAAACAGGGGCAGAATTCTTGCCTGGGGTTTTCTTGTAGGGTGCTGTCAAGCAAACACCTCCTGCTCACCACTGCTTTTGTTCCTCCAAGGAGTTCCTTTGTGACCACGTTCCCTGAAGGCTGGTGAGACAGGGCTGGCACCAGCTCACTTGGAAAGTGGTGGCAGGAAATCACATTGGGCTTGTTTCAGTAGGAAGGGAGGAGTGCCTGGTTGTCCCTTGCTCCTCTCTTTGCACAAAGAGCAGGTCAGCTGCAGGTGGCAGGCACCAAGGGCCCAATCCTGCCCATGAATCAGAGGCCAGGGATGTTCATCAGAGGTGGCACAGCACCTGCCTGAGGTGGCAGTCTGGTCAAGGCACTTCCAAGGCACCATCTGGCTTGATAACAGGAGAGACGTGGAGGGTTATTAATTACACAGCACCTATCTTGTGAGGTTTTTCTGTTCTCCAGTGTACTTTGGGCTGATGAGCTGTGCTTCACTTGTAGCACCAACCTCTGCCCCAAATCCATCAGGATTAAATTGCTGCTTTGCTTGCCTTGAGGCCCAGTCCAGCTCAGTCTGGATGCTCTGCAAACACACTCAGCCTCCAGGAGGAGAAAGACCCTGCTTCTCTAAAGCCATTTTCACAGAACACTTGCAGCAGCTCTCAGAATCCCCACATCTCTCCAAAACACCCATTGTAGGAGTGTTGTTTGTGTGGACCAACAGCTCTTATGCCACACGCTGTTGCAATACCTGCCTATCTCATCAGATCTTCTCTTCTGTCAGCAAACAAGTCCTAAACACCCCTCAGCATCCCCACAGCCCTGCTTGCAGCCACAGCATCTCCTCACACAGCCCTTGCACAACAACCAGACAATCTGGATTACTCACTGGCACACGGCTTGCTCAAGTTTCTTTGCTTATCAGAAATCAAAGAAGGATTTTTTTATATTTGTCAAGACGACAGCACCTGATGTTACACCAGGCAGGCTGGCATTTGTCAGGGTTACAAAGCTTGCAGCTTTCAAGCCATAAACCAACCTTTTAGGGATGAAGGAAAAACTTTCCCCTGAGTGTAGGTAACTCCTCACTTGCTGACAAGATAGTTCTTTCCTCTTCCTCACCAATGTCCAGCCAGTCACTGTAGGAGCAGGAAGGCTGTGGGACTGTGCACTGCCTTACTCAGAGGCTTGGGGGAGCCAACCATTTAAATAACAAAAAACAGAAAGCAAAAATACAAAAACCAGAAAAGAAATCCCACTTTCATTTATTTTTGCCTTCACTGACAGCATAAACACACTGCAACTGCCCCATACCAGCACACTACACCCAAATTATTTCTGTGGTTGTTTATTTACTGAGATTATAGTCATGCCTCAAGGCCTCATCTTTGTTGTCTGAAACTTTGTGGGCAAAATTTTCTGGTGAAGAAAAATGACTTCCAGTATTGCCCATCCAGCCCTGTGCCTTGCCCCAGGTCACAAAGGTGGGCAGTGGTAGAGCAGGGACAGCTCACCCCTGCAAGGGGCAGTGCTGAGGTGACTTGCCAGCACCCCCTTTCTGATTCCAGTTGCAGAGGCACGAATGATCACATCATCATGGTGAAATCAGTGAAATTAGGCAGCTAAACCATGCATGGGATCTTGGCTTACATCTATTAAAAAAAAAAAAAAAAATTGAACACAAAATCAATTTCACTGTGAGTAAATCATTTGCTATTTACAGGTCTAAATAGGCTAAACAGGTGTAAACTTGCTCAAAGAGTGTAAATAGGAAATTTTTAAAAATCCCAAAAAGAAACTCAGCAAGAGAAAAAAAGAGTTCAAGGACATGTGCACAGCAAAGGACAGAACTACCTTCAGTACCTGAACTTGCAATCAGATTAACAGATATAGCAGCCTTAACTTCTTCAGCAGGCACAAAAACCAAGAAGGAGCAATAGACACCAAAAGCTCTGACTACAGGCTAATTGATGCTCAGCTAAAACAGGCAGCAAGTCAGGAGAACATCCAGGTGAGCCCCTGAAGGGCAGATGCTGAAACAGGAGATGTTTTGCAAGCCCAGGGGAGCTCCCAAGGGCTGAGCACAGCCCAACCTTGGTGGCCTAACCAGGTCCAGGGACACACAGAGCAATTTATAGAAGAGCAACTTTGATACAGGCTGCAGGGCAAGGAGGGAGATTTCACACCAATTAGGGAACACTGTGAAGAGGAGCCTAGGCAGAGGGAATAGAGTTTCCAAAAGCTGTGCTTGGCCAAGTCACTGATGGTGTGTAGTTGGAATATTGCAGACAAGTGGAAGCAGGAATTTTTATGTGTATAGTGAGTGGGGAGAATATCATGTGTTCCAGCTGAAGGGGTAGCAAAGGAAAGAGAGCCAAGAGCAGTTCTCCAAATGGAGAGCCAGATAAAATAGTATATTGGACCCATTTTTTGGCAGGAGGAGACATACTTTAAGGGTCTCAGTACAGGCACAGGGAATCTTTCAGCTTTCCAAAGCTCCCAGTCCAATCTCCATTTAAAATGTGGTGATCCAGATGAATTCCCCAGTTATTACAACGTGCAGACATCACATGATTTACCATGCAGGGACACCAGCATTGTTGTGAGAAGTCAAAAGAAAGGAAGACACAAGCTGTGCTCAGGTTTAGGCTCACAGAGTTTCACATTGACTTTCTCTCAGTTTCTGCTTGTTTGGGTGAGATCGAAAAGCAGAAAAGTTTGGTCAACAGCTTACAGTTACACCTGGTTCTACTTGAAACCAAACAGCCTGCACCAAACTGCTTCCAGATTTGCTCTGAGGACTTGCAGCCTTTGAGGCATCAGCCAGGGAATCTGTAGGAAATTCAAACTCGAACCCAAGTATGGCAATGGAATCGTGGCTCACAGCCTTCAGCAAAGCATCATCAGCCTTCTTCACCCTCACTCCATTCCCATCCTGGTGCCTTTGCTGCCAGGAAGCTCAAAGGATACCACAGACCCACATAATGTGGGGTTCTTTCTGCTGACTTCATAGAATCATGAAATGGTTTGGGTTGGAAGGTACCCTAAAGATCACCTTGTTCCATCCCCTGCCATGGGCAGGGACACCTTTCAGCATCCCAGGCTGCTCCAAGCCCTGTCCAGCCTGTCCTGGACACTTCCAGGGATCCAAGAACAGCCGCAGCTGCTCTGGGAACATGTGCCAGGGCCTCACATCCTCACAGGGAAGGATTTCCTCCTAACATCTAAGCTAAATCTCTCCTTTTTCACTTGAAACCATCTCCCCGTTGTCCTTTCACTGTCTGTCCATGTAATAAGTCTCTCTCCCCCTTTTCGTAAGCTCCCTTTAAGCACCTTACAATTTCTCCTTGGAATGCCTTACATGAAAACAAGTGGGGCAGCAGCTTGAGAACCAGGATGACAGCAGAGACCAGCTTGGTCCCAGCAACTGCTGCCCTGGCTGCTGGACTCACAAGGCAAATAAATGCCATGGGACATCAGCTCTGCAAACATGCTGTGTCCACAAGACAAAGGATTCAGACGAAGCAGAGAATCTGAAAACAATGAGTGAGCATTTTTCTGAAATATCTTGGTGATGCAGAGAGTGGAATTTAACAGTGTGCTACATCGATCAAAAGTTCTGCTGGATTTCTCCAGGGGCTGCCCTTGATTCAGCTCAGTTTTATGATATATTGCTTTAGAGGACTCACAACTGCCTTCCCAAAATAAGACCTCAGGCTCTCTGAAGATACACCAGCACTGTGACTATTCTAAGATCAAGAGCAAGTTATTAATACACAGCAGAAATGTGTAAATTGAAGGGGCAGGATGAGCTGCCCACAAACAAAAGTATAATGTTCTATTTTGAGGCACAAGTGTGAGTGGACTGAAGTGCTGGAGGGGCCCTGTCAGAGCTTTGGGCATAGCCCAGTTCAATGCCAGAAGTCAGAGCAAAGATTAGTTTATATTTGGGGCACAGAGATTAGAAATTTGGTCTAAAATCCCCCAGACAATGTCCCCATCTCCCCTACAGAAATTTGAAGAACTACAGAGTGAGCTGCTGTGATTTCTTACTCACTCCATTGGCACAGGGTTCAGATTTTGGTGAAAGTGCCTTGAAGTGGCACTGAAGCAAACTTTAATTTTGGGGGCAAAGAAAGCCACCGGAATTTGTTTCTCACAGAATTTGTCCCAGGAGGTGAAAATTTACTCAATATTTACCTGCCCAGCAGATGAAATTGTGATTCTTTTCTCTTGTGCAAAGTCATGAAACAAAGGATGACAGACAACAAGTTGCACTCTGAGCAAGAAAACACATTAGATACCTGCCCAAACCTGAGGCTTAAATAGACGTTTTGTGCATCTTTTATTGAATTTGTACAACTGAAGAGTCCTGAGACTTTATTCTGTTTTAAGAAAACACTGGAATTTGTGTAAAATGGGGAGTTCCTGGAGATATTCCCTTTAGGCTGTTAAGTTTGTTGTGAGTCTTAGGGACCCCATAAGGGGAGAGCAGACTCCCTTCTGCCAGAAAGTTAATAACCAGCACAGAAAGCAGAGCTGCTGCTGACAGACATTGTTTCCATAACCTATAGACAGAGAGGGCAGAGGGGACAGGGGAGATCAATAGGCCTGGAGTGTGTGTGGAAGCCAGCGTGTCTCTGATCAGGTTTCCTCCAGGGACTAGATCTCCGTTTTTTTAACTCAACAGAAAAATTAACTTCCAGCCCTGAAGAGTGAGTTTGGACATAGATCTTCAGCTATAACAGAATTTAAAAAAAAAAAAAAAAAAAAAAGAAGAAAAGATAAAAGCATATCCTTCTCCCATTTACCCTGGTGTGAAACCAAGAGATTGGTTTACAGTGCTGTGACTGGAAGCACAGATTATCTTATCATTTTACATGTTTTCATCCAGATTAATGAAGCTTTCATGCTCAGAGCATTTTGGTCAACACTTAGCAGTAACATCCCATGTTTAAGTGTTTGTAAAAGCATTTGTAAAACAATCAGTAGGATTGTTATTTCTGCAGCCAAGATTCCAAAGAAAATGAGTCATATGCAGCAGCACTGCCTGCTTCTTTGTCCCTTCTTTCATTACTCCTATCCTGGAATTCTTGAACCTCAAGGCACTTTTCAGTCATGTTTGATAAAGGAATAGGCATCAGGGGGATATTCAGACTCCACCAGCTCTGTAGTTTCCAGACACTCCAAACAGCATTTAAGGCTCCCCAACCCTCCCCAAACCTCAGAGAGCTCCCAGCTGCTCTGCTCCAGCTCTCAACACTTTTCCATACCTACACATGAGTACCAGAGTAAAACTAGAAATCATCAGACCTGCTTTATGCCTTGGTAAATTTGAGGTCTTCTCCTGCCTCTGAAGCAGGTACACAGAGATGCAAGAACATGTAATTTTCTGGTGTAGCATCTTCAACTGATTAGTAGAAACTTAGGTTGGGAAAGACCCTTAAGGCATCAAGTCCAACCATAAATCTAAAACAGTGAGACCTGCTCCTTCCATGAAGCTGTATGACAAAAGCAGACCTGCCATTCCCAGGTGGAAGAGAAGCTCTCAACTCATGAGGAATCACATTCAGGGCTGGAAAAAGCCCTTATCACAAGCATGCATTAAGTTCCACCAAAAAAACCCTTTAGCAGCCCCTGCTTACCACTTTCACCTTCTCCTCAAAGGCAGAGTTTCAAATCTCCCTTCTTGTGCCTTTTCCTGAATTTTACCATGAACTTTGGGCTCCACATCCTTAACACATCAGTGAGCACCTCTTACTTCACTGGGAGCTGACACACAGACAGAAAGTGTCAGGCTCTGTGCACTGCAAAGGGCTCTTCCTCCCCAGCAAAACAGTGTCATTCCTGCAAGGCTCAAACTCTGGACATACACATGCCAGCCCCTCAGACCTGACATTTAACATCCATTTATCACTCAGCATCCTTATCCTGGTTTGAAATCCCCAAGTCACAAGGCAAACAACATTTTTCTGTGCTTTTGTATGTTTCTGACTGCCTTTCTCCTTCCGTCTATTCAGCTGCCTCAATGAGCTCCCCCAGCGATCCCAATTCTCCTCAGTGCCACCATTGTGCACCCACAATACCTTTGGGGCTGCCCCATCCAAGCATGTCCACACCAGTTTCCCTATCAATTCCTCCACAATTTAGCAGTGCCATCTGATTCACAGCTTTTTTTTTTTTTATGTTCCCCCGATAGCAGAGACCCCAGTGAGCTGCTCTGGCTGTCTTTGCATTTTAAACAGCTTTACCCTGAACTGGTCAGCTGAAAAGCAGTTATTTCTACAGAAAAGGAGATGACATCAGCTGATGTGGGATAACCATGACAACCTCCCCAGACCAGCAGGGCCACATTCTATTTGAATAAGAAAGTTTAACTCTCAAAAACTTTCTAGGCAGGACCTCCAGTTTTAATTGGCAGAGTGAGCACGTGGTACTTTTGCACACACGTGTGCTCCCCCCAGCATTTTTAAAAACTAAAGACTCACAAGATGTGGAGAAGATAGTGGTAAAAGGAAATCTTTCCAAAGTGTTGTTTTGCATTCCTACCTGCCACAGAGCTGATGTGCAAATAAAGAGGATATTAGCCCCAAAACCTTCCTTCAGTTTGTTTTCTAGCAGACTTGCACCAGCATCAAACAATCAACCATTCTTCCTAAGACATGCACTTTGGGATTTGACACATGATAGGACTTAAGGAGTCAGGCTCCTCCACTTTAATCATCTGCTCCTCATCTTTAATCATCTGCTAAGAAAGCAGAGAACTG
This sequence comes from Certhia americana, assembly GCA_018697195.1. Taxonomy (NCBI): domain Eukaryota; kingdom Metazoa; phylum Chordata; class Aves; order Passeriformes; family Certhiidae; genus Certhia; species Certhia americana. The sequence continues at coordinate 2,825,551 of CM031873.1, forward strand.
AATGTATTTCAAAGCTTGGGTTTGGATCCAAAGCAAAACCAAATCCAGCTCCTAAATTACATCTTCCCGCAGAAAGGGGTCCATACCTGATTAGTGTTTGCTTCCTCAGGTTGGGGGGAATCACTTTTAAATCGGCTGATGTGCAGAATCTAGGGGCAATGTGCTGGATCTGGAGAGTTTAACTCTCCTCTGCTGCACTTTTGAAGCATGGTTGCATCCTGGAAAGCCCCAAGCTTATTTTCTACACCATTTCTTTCCAGCATATAAACTCTTTATCAAAATAAATAATTGCAGGATGCTTAGCCTTCTGGATCCAGAATCTCTTACTCCCCACTTCTTCATAATAGTGTATTTATAAAACACATGTGTCCTGTTTTGGGGCAATTTAAAGTTTTCCTAGTACATAAATGCTTCATTAAAACAGCTGCTCACAATCTGTTAGGATAAATATTTTCCACCACTTTCTGATCATCGTGAAGGGAGGCCAAGGCCAGAGCCATGGATGCAAACAGTCCTGCATGTCAGAGGTGTCCAATATTTACAATTCACACAAATACTTCAGGGCTCGATCCTGCCAGCCATGGCTCCCTTCCAGGCTCTGAGAACAGCTAGTTTGCACCCTTTGGGTCCTCCCTGATGGAGAAAACTCTGAGTGGTGAGGGCAAAGGGAACTCAGGTGTGTTTGCAGGGGCCCTTTGGAGCATCTCTGTGCAGCAGGACTTCACTAGACACAGTTATGCAGACATTTCAGTTCTGCACTGACACATCCACTGCCAAAAAGCAGCAGCTCCTGCATCACCACATGATGCTCCAGACCCCTGCTCCATCTATCCCTGCTCTAGACCTCTCTTCAGGCAGCTCTACAGCCCCCTTGGTCAGGAAACCCAGTGAAACAGAGGATTTTCCCCACTCTTTCTTGCCTCTGCTTCATGTGTTTCTTGCAAAGTTTGAAAAAAATTGAGCAGAGCTAAAAAGGAAACCCCAAATATGAAGGATGCAGTCCAGATTGTGCAGCTCCAACTCTAATAAACATCAGCAGATTGGGTATAACTCACAGACAAAATGAACCTCTCGTCACCTATAACAACATCCTAATTTGAGACCAGCAGGCCCCAAGGGGTCTAGCTGGGAACAGGGAAGTCTCCTCCTCCTAACACGTCCCTGCCAGTGTAGAACAAAGACTTGTTCACTGGCCCAAAAGATCTGTTTGACTTAGAAAAATTAATCATGCCCAGAAAGCCAGTCTCCTTGAGATCAGGGGGGCTCAATTCCACATTTCATTGGAACCTCTGCCCTTCTGGAATAACTGCAACCCAGGCAGCAGGGTCACATCTGATTCATACTGTGACTGGGAATGAAACCTGAACCACGGGCTCAGGTCATTAATCCTGTTATCTGCTGCCTCTCTGCATCAATCCAGAGAGGAGGAAGCCTCTTTATCGCAGCTCTATGCCTCATGATGAAATAATTCAACTGGATTAAATCAGCTCTTCGGGTGCATCAATCAAACTATTGTCCCTGGAGCAGGAAGTTTCCTCCTTAGCCTTCAGCCACCTCTGCCCTGACCCATATTCCAAGGACTTCCTTGGACATTTTGCTCACATCTATATTTTTGCATTTACTTACACAAGAAGTCATGTCCCGTGAGCAAGAGCAATAAAAAAAACCCAACTAATAAACAATAAAGTTAATAAGTCTTAAAGTTATGCAAGACCTAATAGATACAGACTGAGATGCCTGGTGAGATTTACATTAGAAGCAACTTATAGCTTGCTGAGATTTCCTCCAAGTAGGGTGCTGAACAAAGCATTTGGGCATTTTGGAGTTACCACTAAGCATCAACCTGAATGGAAATCTCACTCAGAAAGCCACATATTCAAAAAAAATGTTGATGCCCAGTAAGACTTCAGCAGAATCAGATGCTGAATCTCTCTCTAAGGCAGCACTGGAGCAAGACACCAGTACACTGTCCATGTGATTTCCCAGCTTGAGCCTGTGGGTAAGAACTGGGAAACTCAGGGAGTAGAAAAACTAACAACAAGGACTCTAGTTCTTTGCTACAAATCAATAGTAGCATTGGGGTGTCCAAAGGAGAAGCTTTTTATCTTAAACTCCTTTGTTGCTGTGGGCATGACAGCAACATCCACATCCCACGTTATGGCTCGTTTGCTGTGCTTTGAGAGATCAAAAATCAGACTAGTCAGGAACAGTTTTCCCCTCCATTTTTGACCTTTGGGGCTTCTGCTAGGCCCACAGGATGAGTCTGGGGGTGTCAGTGTGATCTGCTTGTTCAACAGGGCTCTTAGAGGTAGGGAAAAAGCACAGGGGCAGCATTTTCCCTGGAAATTTTGCACCCAAAGGTACTTGTGTCATCCAAGCAGGAAAAAAGGCCTTTTCCCCAAAATCAGTCCAGAACTATCAAGGTGCCCTCCCACCCCTCACTAGCCCCTATCTGAACTCACACCATGGAATCTGTTGTTTCTCTTTGGCAGAAATGTGGTGCAAGGGGACTCTGGGGGAGGGAAGCAAAAGCGATCAGAAAGGATCAGCTGCTGGGCTGTGTGGGATTTGGAATCTGTACGTGAATTTCACAGTAACAAAATAGGCTTTCCATAGCATTATTTACACTCCTGATGCAGAGATAAACCACCACTTCCTTGCATTACCCTCTTCCAAGTGAGAGCAGTGAGAAACATGGCAAAAAAGCATTCCCATTTAAATTCATGCTCTTTTTTCCCCCTCTCCCTCTCCCAAACACACATTTGCTTTGAGCCTCAGGTTAACAAAAACCACAAAGCCCCACTTAGCCAAAACCACAACATTTTCCTTGATTTGGGGTCAAAACTGACAAGTTCTGCCTGTTTTCCTCTTGCAACCATCAGACTTCTCAGGTTCACTCTCAGAGCACCTCAGTAATGCTATGAAGTTCACAGACCTGGCACAAGTTTGGGATTTATTATTAAACCTGCCAGATTTCAGGGTTGATTTATGACTCTTTCACAGGGCCCTGTTATCGAGTAGAGACAGGCCCTGCAGTGCATGCTGTGAGGCGTTCTCAGAGTTATAAACCAAAGCCAAGAGGGACCACTTAGAGCTGGTCTGCCCCACGTAGAAATGCAGAGCAGCCACCACCTACCGGGACCAGGGGTGTAGCTTTTAACAATGCTGCTGTATTTTCTGTTTCTGCAGCTTTCTGTGGTTTCTAGGGGCTCATGGCAGCTGAAGGGACACTGTGGAGTAAAGGAAAAGGCAGGGACACCTCGTGGTGCTCTTGATCTCTCATGGTTTGTCCTCTTTCTGTGGTGATGCTGAATGCTGCTGGAGCCACACAGGGAGGTGAAATTCTTCCTCTCACCACCGTGTGAGTTACAGAATTTCTCCCCTGGCCAGAGCATTTCAGATTTGTCCACGGCCACAGCATTGCTTTCCCCTCTTCAGTTCAGAAGGATGACATCAGTTTGACATTCAGCAGTAAGGCTCATTTCCAGGTCCACCCAGGACATCCCCAATATCCAGGGACCAGGCAGGATTCCTGCAGCATTTCACAAGCACTACTGCTTTTGGGTACCTCCCTTCTGCATCCAAAAGTCACAACTTCAAGCACTTCCCCAGGATTATGAAAGTAGGGAAGGGCTCTGCACACACAGCCCCATCCTTGTAGACCTGTCTGCAGAGGGAGGCAGAAGAACAGATAAATTTTTAAAAAACACCCCAAAAACCCACTCAGTATTTCTGTCACTATGACCCACAACAGCAACAAAAATTGGGACCAACTGACATTGTCCCAGGAGATAAATCTCCATTTATGTGAGCTTCCAGAGGTCTTGGAGAGATTACAGAAAGTGTGGAGAGGAAATAGTAAAAAGCACACACAGGAAACCCTGACGTGGTGTCGCTAAGCCATATGGTCAACATAAAACATTTAATACTTTTGTTTGGATTTGCAATGTGACATTTATATTATTTTTATACATTTTATGAGCATGTATATAAATATATATATAGAGAGAGAGAAGATAAATATAATTTATTTATTTTACATTTTAAACTCCAAGGATGTCAAAGGCAATCTGCAGAGATGAAGGGCGATTTACTGCCAAGGTTTCAGGAGCAGTCCCAGGGGCCCCGTTCACAGTTATAACAACACATTTTATCTCTGCACAGGCAGGAAGGGGGGGCACAGCGAGACCCAGGGGCGGAAGTCAGAGCTGGCAGTGAATCAGATGATGCATATTAGGGAGATAATAAGGAGAGATTAGACGTTTGGCAACTGCCCTGTGCTGTGTGCCCTCTGTTTGCGGAGCTCAGGTTGCCCCGCCAGGATTCCTCGCTGTTCCGCAGTGCCTCCGGGAGTTTAGTCTAAAAGCACATCCCGCCAGGAAAAGCTGCTGTGGCCAAGGCGCCTCGTGCTCCCTCTCCCCTTCCAGTTTCGGTGAAACTCTCATCTTCAGGAGCGGATCAGCACGGGACCAGTCGAGCACTTCAGTCCCAGCCCTTCACAACTTCCAAGGGCTCCAAGTGATGCACATCCAGCACTCCAAGTGGGTGGCAAGCCCAGCTGCCAAGTTCTCATTTTGAATAGTATCATTCCAGCACCAGGTTTCTTCTTTCTTTCCTTTTTTTTTTTTTTTTTTTTTTTTTTAGGCAAACAGCTTCACAGCAGACATGCAAAAGGGTTTGGCAGGAGCCATCACCACCAGGTAGCTGCACTGCTTCTAACAGTGCAAGCTATTAATTTTAGAAAGGGGTCTTGGCCAACCCACACCTTTATTTAAAGGGCCTGGAGGTCCAAAGTAAGACTGTTTCCAGTTCAAAGTGGCTGGCACCAAGAAATTCTGAATTTGACAGCGCTGCTTAATAGAAAAGTAAAAATACAACCCATTCAAAGTTTTTTCTACATTTCCTTGTTCACCTGAAGACAATACAGCCAAAGCTTCATAAATTACTCAGATGAGCTCTGAATGTTGCATTTTATTTCTTTCACAGAAGGGTTTAAAAAAATTGAGCGGAGCAAGAATGGAAACCCCAAATATGAGGGATGCAGCCCAGATTGTGCAGCTCCAACCCTAATAAGCATCAGCAGATTGGGTATAACTCACAGACAAAAAAACCCTTCACAGAAGGGTTTAAGGAACCTTAAAGATCATGCAGTTCCACCTCCAGCCATGGGCAGGTACACCTTCCACTGGACTGGGTTGCTCCGAGCCCTGTCCAACCTGGAACACATCCATAGATGTGGCATGCACAGCATTGTTCAGTTCTTTGTACAGCAAGTCTCAGTCCTGGCTCTCTATAAAACTTCATAAACTCCAAAGGAACAGCACTTGACTCTAAAAAAAGCATTTGCTTACCACAGTGACTCACTGTTTTCATTCCAGTAAATGGTCACAAACCTATTAGGTTTTGCAGATGCTCCCCGTAATCTTGCAAGCATCACTCTGCCTTTTTTGCTTTGGCACTTGAAGGTTTCTGGCAGCACACCACAGTGCCACGTGCTCAGGAGGGACCAGCTAAACCCATCAGTGGTAACAGACCTGTGGTAACTGTGGGAGCAAGAAAAATATTGTCCCTCCTCCACCACCAGGTCTGTCCACTTAGTTGTCTGCAGTTAGAACCTTAATTAAGTCAGGTACAGCTGCAGGAGTAAAAGCAATGAATCAGCAGCTCCTCTTTGCCACCAAACAATTTCCCAGCACAGAGCAACAAGTGTGGGAGGCACACAAGAGAAAAAAAACCAAAACAACTATTTTTAGTAATGATTTTTTTTTAGGTGGTATGACCCCAACTGCCCAAAACAGGAGAGTGATCAGCACCACCATCTCCAGCAGCTCAGCTGGGTCTCTCTAATACGTGTGCTAAAGCTTCTGTAGGAGATGCCAAATCCAAGAGGTAAATTTTTTTTGGCCAGTGTTGGAAGCAAATATAATTAGATGACTGGAATAGGCACTTTTGGACCTAAATAGCACAAAACTATGAAAATGCTCAGGTTTCCACTTAAACATGTGCTTTGCTCACTAGTTCTAATTTAGACAGATACAAGGCTAACACTATTTAAACACCTTTTAGAAATGAGTAATAACACGTTTCTTTTTAGTTCTCTAGCTGTACAGCCTAATGAACGAGTTTTGTCCCAAATATATCCACATTCTCATCTGTTCTGTGTATTAATTCTCAAAAGGAGCTTCAGTAGAGGATTTTTTATCTATGCATTCATCAGTTCTAACTCCCTTGTGAGGTTATTTCTGAAGTTTTTAATAAAAAAAGACTTTTGATTCTTGGGGTCATGTTGCAAATTGTATCTTCACTAATCTAGCAGAGGTCAAAAAACAAGTTGAAGCCAAAGAACTTCTCTGACTCCTTAGCACACGTGTGTCTCAAGGCTTTTTAAAATACACAGTCCTGATGTTATAAATAGAGCATTCTTCTCAAAGGTCAAAAGCTTTCAACGTCCAGGAAAACAACATTTTCTTTCTCTTGGTAATTATTATCTGGTTTTTTCTCCTCAGAATAAGGGTGCACTAAACTGGGACAGGAGTTGCTCTCAGGGGCACAATTTCAACCCATCTATTTTTACACTGTCAGATAGGTAACATGAACATCAGTGTCATTTCCTTTGTCAGGCACTTCAGCAGGGCAGCACTGAGAACAGCAACCAGACACTAGCACAAGAAGAGAAGAAGAGCCTAAAAAGTCAGAAGTGAAGAGGAATAGTTTTTCACTAAACCGTCTTCAAGGACATGAGCGTGGGAAGGCACCATGGTAGGGTAAATCCCGTGCTTGAGGCTGTGATCAGTTCTCTTACATTAAAAAGGTGCTTGAACATGTAGAAAACTGCTCACGGGAATTTGAAGAAGTAAAATCTGCTGAGTAACTGCACAAAGACAACAAACTATGTGAAGAGAAATCCAAGATGTCAGCTGGTAGTTGAGGTGTGGCGAGACCAAGGGATTCTCTGAAAAGGGGTTTTTCCACACAATGGACACGTATTCATTGCCTTCTTTCTTCTCCAGGTGCAAGAACCCCTCTTCCACCTCCAATACTTGTCCATTTCCTTGGAAACTGATGAAAAGAGCAGCCTCAGTCAATTCTCTAATTGGCCTTATTCGGGAGTGATCTCACACAGCAACTCATGTCTCTACATGCAGGATCTCTCCTTGCTGGTGAGGTGGAACTTTGCATGGAGACAACTCTGGTGAACACAGCCCCAGGTTCTGCCTGGAGGGCTGTAGGATGAACAAGATGATGCATTTGCGTCGTGCACAAATCCAGGTTTTATTAAAAAAAAAAATTAGTTCTTCCAGGGATTAGATCTGCAAACAGCACCTGCACTGTCCAGAGATTGTTTTAGCTTCTACTCCTGGACTGGCTTGTTTTCAAAACACTTCATGGAATTCTGTCATGGTTTGGTTGTAGTCTCTGAATTTGACCTAAAATAAGGGAATCCAAATCAGGTAAGAGGTGCCATCTCCTTTTAGGTTACTACCACTTCTCTGTCAGGCTAAGCTTGACATGACTGATGAGGGTGGTGGGATCTCTGAAATCAGAACAGCATGTGCACTCTTGTAAAAGAGCACTTCAAAAAGAGGACACCATAGGTTTAACTGAGGGACACCTTACTGTGCTGACTCTTGAGTTTACTTGAGGCTTAAAAAATGTCTCCTTTGGAGCAGCCTGGGAACGTTTAACTGTTTGTAGGACCTCAGCTTTTGAGGAGCTGCTCTACAATTGATATGTACAAGCTTCCTCCAAGCTTTTCTGTTTCTGTACTGATGCCAGGAAATTAAAAGGGTGTTGAGTGGTGCTGGGCCTCTAGAGGGGTCATTAATATCATGTGCAGTGCTGGAGTGGTTTTCACTGCCTCAAACCATCCTAGCCTGCTGATGAGCAGGCAGGGGTCAGAGGAAGTTGCTGTGGTCACAGAAACACATCCTTTGGGGTCTATCCTTCCTCTCCTTTCTTCAAGACACGTTGCAGATCTTGGCCAAGCCCAAAGCCATTTTTCCAACCTCCTGAGAAGCACTCCCCCAGCTGCAGTGCCCACCACCAAGAGTGCTTTGGAAGTGCAGTAGCAGTGCAAGGACTGCATGTGTGGAGCTCTCCTGGCAGAGCCCTTGGCAATGTGTGCCACGTGTGAATTTCACCAGTCCCAAGAGCAGAGCTCATTATTCATACACACACCTACCTCCTTTCACATGCTCAGACAACTTCCCCCAAAAGCACTGTCAGCTTTACACAACCTCAGCAGCTCAGTTGTTTCACAAAAGTTAACACCCAAGGGCAATGTGGATGTTGCACCTTGAATATTAGGGAAGTGAGAGGGTGAGGGGCTTTTCCCAACCCTCCTCCTGCACCCATTCTCCTCTGGCCAGTCCCTCCAGTGAAAAACTATCTCAGCTGGCCAAGGGAATGGCTCCCAGGCTTAGAGATGGTCCCTGTGCTGGAGGCAGCAGTATCCATCCCCAGCATTGCTTTTGCCAAGGGTCACCTCAGTGAGGTCTTTCCCAACTACATTCTTGCACTGGCACAACAGCCATGGCAGCTGTGTCACCACCAGTGCCACCAGGCATGGCAGAGGGAAGGGGTGGCACCTGCCTCTTGAGAACCTCAGGACAAAAGCCATGAGCAGCCAACTCTATACAGGTGTAGGGGTGGGATAAAAACCAGACAGAGCTCAAGAGGACCTGCCAGAGCAAAGCCAGACCTTCTGCCAGAATATCCCTACAAGCAACTCAACTCATCCCAGAGGACAAGCTTCAGTCTAAGGGCAGGGTGAATCTCACCCTGGGGATTCTGCCTCTGTGCTCAGGTGAGAGAGACCTCACCTGCAGAGCTGCCCCAGCACAGGCAGGAGCTGGAGAGAGCCCAGAGGAGGCACCAGGATGAGCAGAGGAATGGAGCAGCTGTGCTGGGAGGAAAGGCTGGAAGAGCTAGGATTGTTCAACTGGAGAGGAGAAGGCTTTGGAGTGCCCAAATTGCAACCTTCCAGCATCTGAAGGGAGCCTACAGGAAAAATGAAGAGACACTCTTTACAAGAGCCTGAAGTGACAGGACAAGGGGAATGGCTTCAACCTGACAGAGAGTAGGTTTAGGTCAGATATCAGGAAAAAATTATTTAATGTGAGAGTGGGGAGGTCCTGGCACAGGGTGCCCAAAGCAGCTGTAGCTGCTCCATCCCTGGAAGTGTCCAAGGCCAGGCTGGATGGGGTTTGGAGCACCCTGGGATGGTGGAAAGTGTCCCTGCCCATGGCAGTGAGTGGAACAAGGTGATCTTAAAGTCCCTTCCAACCCAAACCTCCCTGGGATTCCGTGACAGTGGTGTCCATCCCCTACCACCCACAGATAGACTGCACTCCGTCCAAATCTTATTTGTCTCCTCTGCTCAGCACTGACAGCACCCGTGTCAGCACCACATCACCCAGCTCACAAGGACGTGTGACACTGTGACATGGGGTCAGATAAAATCTAGTAGTTAATTCCTCCTTGAGACTTACATATCTATAGCATTTTCTCCACCAAAAGACTGCCAAACCCACAGAGTCTCTCCCTGGCATTATATCCCTCAGTAGCCTGACCTTTCTGCGTGAGTGGAAAAAAAACCAAACTGAAAATCCACCTTCCCCCCTTTTCCAAGCAGCAAGTCCAACAGGAGATCAAGGCACACAGTAATTTAACCCATAGAATAATAAAAGTCAATGAGAACAGTGTGCTGCTGACAAGGGAGTTGTGCCATGCTGAGGAAGGCTCAGGCAAGCCAAGAGTTATTCCCTGGAGCTGAAGAGACCAAACAGAGCAGGGGCAGAGGGAGCTCTTGTTTAAGAAAGTTCTAATTCTTGAAGAGGACCCATGGATTAAACCACAAAGTCAGCAGTATGAATATTTATGGAGCCAAACTCAGCAAGCCCACACCCCATGAAATTTTCCACAGGCTTTAATAGGTGCTTTGCCTTATTTTTGGTAGAAACCCCTTACCACCATGCCATTCCTCACTGTGGAGTGTGGTTGCCTTCTCCACTGTGTGGACACTGGTCCTTGTATCTGGAGCAGCTTCAACTCTTTATGCCCATCAATTCTCCTTTTTGAGCTTCCGTCAGACACAGCTTGTATAGGTGGGCAAAGACTTTTGGAATCTCCAGATGGAGAGCAAGAAGTAAACAGAGTGCAGTGTAGAAGGTGGCAGGTCCAAGTTGATGGTCCTTCTTGTGTTTGCTTAGAAAAATTCTTGGTTTGTTCCCAGCTGGGAACAATTTGTCATCACCCAAAATGCAATGAAATGAGAATAGCTACATAAACCCAAACCCTCCCACCATCAAATGGAGAAGAAAATCAAATTGCAGGACAGAGTCAAAAACAACTTCCCAATTGGCCAAGATGACAGCCCAGTCCCCACATCCAGCAGAGGAATCCTCTCAGCCACCCATGCTCATTCCACATGAACTTCTCATCTGAAAGAGGAGGGAAGGAAGTGACAGCTCCACAGCTGCCAGCTAAGGGCTAATGGGTTTAATGATCCACCTTTAATATTGCGCATGGAAAAAAAAGCAAAGTTTTCCTTGGCCTGCCACACATCCCAGGAGATTTCACTGCTGCATCCCTTTCCTTCCTCCTCCAGCCTCCGCACCGTAGAGCCAAGAACGCGGTGAACGGAGCGAGCAGCGAGCCTGGAATGACAGCCCCTGGCCAAAGGACAACAATCTGACCGAGAGCTCATCAGCACACATTCCTCAGGCTGCAGAAACAGCTGGGGCTTTCCGAGGCTGCTCTGGGAGTCCTCCCATTTGGCAGAGGCAAGCCAGGGCTGGTGTGAGGGCTCACCACAAAGGTGGGCTGCTGGGCTGAAGTGCCCAATGCAATCGCTGCACGTGTGCTGCAGCCCAGCCCCACCTCCCATGTTCTGATGGAAGGGTGGAAGCAGAAGCACCCAAAGAAAACCAGCTCCAAGTTTGGGTCTGACCTTATGAACTGGACAAAGTTGTCTCCTGTTCCTCCCTCACAGGAGGAGAGGAAGGTGCTCAGCACAGCTTCTGTGGCCACGCCACTGTTCGCAGCAAACAATGATCAGGGTTAGGTTCCTGGGATTGGATTCAGCAGAAGAAGCAACCAGCCCAAAGCTGAACCAGCCAGACTCAAGCCAACCCTCTATTGAGGTTCAAAAACATCAAGCTAACTTCTTTTTTTTTTTTTTTTTTTTTTTTTTTTTATTTCAGCATTTCTGCATTTTGTTGGCTTTGGCAGGTACCCAAAGCCATAATGCTACAAGAGGAGCTGATCTCTTCATGCTGCATCCTGGCAAAACCAAGGAGCAGTGGAAACCTCATACAAATTTGCTTCTAATTTTGTGAAGCTTCCAGATCTCAGTCTGGACCAAGAACTTCTAATGAGTTTGGATAAACTCTGGATAATCCTCTGAACTTTCCAATGTCTCAGGAAAACAGAATCAAATATACTATCTGGGACTTGGAAAGGTGCTTCAGAGTTCAGTGCTCCTGGATCAGCACAAGTATTAGAGATGCAATAACTACTGCACGCCCATGACTTTCTTTGAAATTGAAAGAAAGAAAAAAAAAAAGCTATAGAAAGAAAAAAAGCCCCACACGCATTGTTACTAAACTTATGGGAAAGAAAGGCAACCCCAATTCTCTCATTATATACCAGCCTAAACCTGCAGGGGAGTTCACCAAGGCACACCAGAAACGTCAAAACACATTTATCTATCAGGTTTAAAGAAGGAAAAGGATGAATGACAGCTCCTTTCTTAAAAGGGGAAGAAAAGAAACATTAACTCCTGGTGTTAAAATGCTGTAAAACTGGCTTTTGACTCAGCACAGCATAATGCTGCTTGTAAATGGGGTAATTGGTTTGTGTGAGGTCATGAAATGGAGCATGCCTGTTCCTGCCCATCCCCTGAAGCACAGTCAGCTGCAGGAGAGCACAATACTTGCACAGCACAGGTGAGGGTGAAAAGACTCATGCAACCCATCAATCAGGGATAAAATACATTAATAAATTTAAGTGTGTGAAGAGCTAAATATCTGAAAATTTGAGACTCCCTTACCCCTGGAGGTGACACCGTGCTTTCTGTCCCTCTTTCCATCCCTTTTCAGCACTTGTCATCAGCAAGTGCACGCAGTCCCCTTTTGCTGTGCCACCTTTCTGAGTCAGGGTCCTTAACAGACCCAGACCCAAGCAGAGCTGAGCAATCCTGTACAAGCAGATGTTGGAGGGGTGGCAAGGCACTGAGAATGAAACACACAACGTGATTCCAACATCCAGACACCAGGAGAGCTGCTGGAATCCCTTCTGTTTATGTTTCCAGACATCTCCATCAAGCAGGGGGTAATTAAACACTACAGCAATTGGGTGATAGAATGATTTATTTTCAAAGCACCCTCACAGCCTGGGGCTTTGGGAAGCACATAGAGACACAAATGTTTCTCCAAAGAGGAAAGAGAGCAGAGCACTCCATGAAACCCTGACTGAGGGCAGGCAGAGGTACAGGAAGGAGGGGTGAGCAGCAGGCCTGCATGGAAAAGTGATGCAGCTCCTTATTTCACTGTCAGCTCAGGCTCTTTAATCTTTGCAGGGTTTGTTTATGAGTTCAGAGAGAAGAAGGGAGTGGTGCCAAAAAATGTGAAAAGAAAATGAAATTACATATTTGTTTGAATATGAAATTCCCACTTGGAAAGCTAAGTCCAGCACACAGAAAAGGAATCACAGAGACCACAAGCACAGATCAGTGGACAAAAATGAAAGAGCCAAACCAAGATGGAAAAACCTGCCCAGGGTCACCATGGCTGGGCTAGAGGTGAGAGAGGTTTTTCCAAGCTTCTGTCTATTTATCAGTTGCACTTCCCCAAAAATTACTGTTCCCTGGGTTCCCTGGTTTTAAGAGAGAAGAGAGCAAGGGGAAACATGGAATTTCTCGAACATAAGAGAGCTGTGACAAGCAACAAGACTTGTTCCAAAAGGGACAAACAACAGGGGCGAAGGCTGCCAGGTGTGGCTACAAGGGTGACAGAAGAAGGATGTTGAAAAAGGCATTTCTACCTCCACAGTGTTGAAAAGCAGAGGTCCAAACCCATGAATGGCATAGGACCATTTGGCTTCAGGAACCTAGGTGGTGCCTGAAATTCTTTTTTGGTCTTTCTCGTCCTGAGTCCCTTCCCAGTAAAATCATGGAAGAAGTAAAGAAAGAGAGCAGCCTGACCATTTGAAATACACAGAGCACCAAAGGCATCCTGTCCTGCCATAAAGGTCAGGAGAGCAGATCCTTGAAGCCAAGGACCATGGGAATTCAGCTTTACAACCAGTCCCGCTTCAGTCCATTTATTTTACATGTTTATTTAACATCTACATGAATCAAGGCAATATTATTTCATTAAAAAAAAAATAAAAGAAGAAGAAGAAAAAAAAAAAGGAAAAAAAAGAAAACTTGGCTTCACTTATTCAAACATTTGGACAAGGAAGGAAGAAAGCCATGCTCAGGATTTGGCTGGGTGGAAGAATAGGAATATGCAGTTATTACCCTGTTGTCAGTGGTTCAAAACCAGCCTGGTTGGAGGAATTGATGTAATTTTTATCTGGTGGTTGTTGGAGTAGCCTCCCCAAAAGAAGTCATGGCCTCAGCTCAGATCCAAGCAGATATGAGTCCTGCAAGGACAGGGAGCAGGACAATGCCTTAGTTTTTCCGGGAGAACAAGAGAAACTATGGACTTTCTGTAGGCTTGAGTGTCCCAGTGAGAGGGTGTTCACAGCTCTTACAGAGCCCAAACGCACTAAAAGAAAAGTCAGACCTTCCCTGAACCTATCCAGACCCACCAGGCTCTTACTTTCCTGGCACCTCCCAAAACATGTCAGTGCCCAGAATAACCACCCAGAGCAAAGGCAGGCCAGGGAAACACTGCTAGAAGCTGGAGAATAATACCAGCAGCACGAGGTCATAAACTAGAGCTGCCAAGGCATCAAAACAAGCAAGGGTTGTTTTGTTATTCCCCCCATTCCCCTCCTCTCCTGAGAATAACATTAAACACCAAGGCAGCTGCAGAAGCCATATTTTTCTAGGCAATTCCCAAAGCTGCTACCATGTCTTGCCTTTAAATCAAGGCTGGATGGGTTTTTGGAAGATGTGCTGTTGTCAAATGCAAGTTATTGGGTTCAATAAGGGTTGAAATTCTCTGGCCTGTGCTATACAGGAGGTCACAGCCTGGATGATTTAAAGTCTTTTTTGGTTCCAAAATCTATGGAAAGAGCTACGAAGCCTCCTGCATTAGAAATAAAAGAATAAACAGTGGCAAATAATAAAATTGTCAAATACAGACAGCCTTCACCCACAGAATAGCCATGAGCAAAATGAAGGCTCTTTGCCTCTGTTCATTAATCACAAGGATTCAAATTCATCACTGAGGTCTTTTATCCCACTCTCCAAATGAAAGAAGATTTATGGACTCACACTGCATTCTCACTCCATCCCATCCAGTCTTTGGGGCTATCAACCACATCCAGCAAGGCGTGCAGGTCTGGGATATTAACTTACTTCACTTCTGGCAAAAGAAAATAAGTGGGGAGAAGGAAAGAGAGCTCGATTGATATCCCCAGTGAAAGAAAGGCAGTAGCTTAAAAATCAGTGCTTTGCACACCAGGACGTCCTCTTGGAGCAGGGGAAGGGGTTAGGCCCCCCCAACTCAGGGAGGGAAAACCTCTGGTCAGGATTGTCATACCCCATGGAACCTACTCCAGCAACATTTCTGATTGGTCTGGATTTTCTGACTTCTAAGGGCAGCAGAGCTTATGCTGTAGCTTTAATACAATTAATAAAACTTGAACGAGCCACTAGACACCAATCAACAGTAAACTGAGCTCTAGGAGTTTCAGAACTCACAGAATTACTTTTATTTATGGTTAATAAGCCACAGCACGGATGGCAGAGCTTCAAAGCAGTTCACAAGCCCCTCCATCACACAGCCTGCAGTGTGGACACCACTGGGAGTGTGGATGGGCTGGGGCCAGAGCCCCTGCAGCCCCCTGTGTATGCACTCCTAATGAGCAACAGAGCTTTCTGCAGGGTTTATATAGTCTCCATCAAGACAGGACCTAATTTAACAGTTTATTCTCTCAGTTTTCTTCTGGGGAGCAGACCAGGGGGAGTAAAAACCACCCCAGAGCTTCCCATGTGCTGGTTTTTGTTATAGTTTCACTCTCGTTGCTCGGGCACCCTGTGCAGAAGGCAGAATGTAAAGAATTCCTGCAATGACCTCATCCCCTGGCTGGCAGGCACTGCTCTCACTGTGTCCTCGGGTGGAATTCATCATGAATTGGCTTTTCCTTGTGTCCTTGTATATGCAACACCAGTGACATCAGCATAGCTGTAGGAGCAGTGCCTGCTCACAAGCACTGGTTACAGAGGCCTGAGAAAGCCAAATGGTGATTTGTATAAAACACTGTATAAATTTCATCCCCACCCCTGTGCCATTTAACACTAAAAAAACCTTTCTATTTCATGTAAAATCAGATATACCCTTTGTTGTAGTTCCATCGTTTTTAATCAGGGGCAACACCCCAGTGCATAAAGATTAGTTCTCCATGCCTGGATCCATCACTGTCTTGACTAGAAACCCCAGTGAAATCAAAGGATTACGTGCATCTTTCTGGCATAAACCCAGGGTGAACTTTGGGAACCTGCAGGAAGGCCCAGGGTTGGTTCTGACACACAGATCACCCAGGACAAGCAAGTGTCAGGGGTGCAGGTTCACTCCAGGGCTGTCCTGTGGCCAGCACAGGACAAGCACATTTCTAGAACAGAAACAAAAAGCTTCTTAAAAATGAAGTATTTTTAAAGACATTAACACTCATGCCTAACCTTCTCTCCATGGTTACTCTACTCCACAGTCAAAGCTGAATTTATTTTCCAGAGATAACATTGCTTTGCATCCAACATTATTTCAAGAACCTCTGAAATCCCAATAGTTTGTGTGTTTATCCAAGTTGAGGAGATTTAATGAATTTGTCTGTGACTGTAGATAGCTGTAATTTTTGCTCTTTTTCTCCATCAACATGTAATACCACTTGCTTTCAGCTGGGGTCAAATCCAGTTTTCTTCACACCAAATCATCTCGACCAGTCTTCAGAAAATCCATTCCAGCCAGCTACTATGGAAAAACCTGGGTTCACCTGGAACTGATGAATGAGTAAAATAAACTGTGAATGGGACAGTCAGGAGCCGTGGTTTCCATGGAAAAATCTGACATTTTAACCACCAGGTACTGGAATCAACCCACAATCCTCTTCCAGGCTGGATACCAGGCTGAGTCAGCTGCTGCAATGGCACAGTCCTTTCTTATTCCAGAGTTCTCCCTCACTAAACCTAAGCCAAGTATTCCCCATCACCTCCCCAGCCTGATGTTTTTCTCATTTGGGCTCTCATTCCTGTATCTGTAAAGCCCAGTAGGAGAATCATGCCAAGTGCATTATATTTAGATACTGGATGTGAGGAAACCAAATCCTTTTCCTTCCCTGAGCTCTGCTGGACACTGCTGTGTCCATCCTGTGGGCTGGCAGGTCTCACCACTGAAGGCAGCACAATTTTCCTACAATTTTCTCCTTTACTAAGTTTCAAAATATGTCTAAAATCCATCTGACATGACTAATTCATTGTTTTCCTGCCGAGGTGTGGGTTTATGGTTTGTTTAGAGAGCTGTGGAGCCCAATATTCAAATGCGTTCTCTGTGCATTTATAGCTCTGTTGAAGATTTTGGGGGAAATTAAAAAAAAGTGAACAGAAAATAAAAAATCTCTAGCACTGCTGAGAAATAATCCCTCACCACTGCATGATTCTTACATACACATCAGGCTTATCCTCATCCTGCTCACAGCCCTGCAGCACAGCACACATGTGCAGGATGTCCATTGCAGAGCCAAGACCACATGAGCAAATCTCATCCATCAGCCTCTTGCCACTGTAGCTCGGCCATCTGACCAAAGCCATGTGTCCTCTTGACTCCAAGCAAAGACTAAAGATCCTCTCTGCAGCCCTGTGGCCAGGACCAAGGTCCCCATGGGGCTGGCACAGGCTGGGCTGTGCATGGGCAGACCGCTCCACTCGTCAGGGAACCAGGGCTGGGGTTCAAATTAGAAAACAGCATGAAACTTTCAAGCCAAGAACAACAATACAGCTGGAAACAGTGCAGTGCTTCACACTGAACAAACATGAGATAATTCACCAGAGCACTGACTCCAGCTCCTTCCCGAGATAGCACTGGCGGCACCTCTGAGCACAGCAGACAGAAGCAGCAGAGGGGAGGGTAGGTAGGGCATGGTGAGGGAAATTCGACTAAAACAGCCTTTTAAAACAAATTAGACTAAACCAAAGCAAGGACAGAGGGCTTGGAGCTCCCGTTGAGCTTTGCTGCTGACTGCAGACACAGCGCACTTAACCCAAAGGATGTTGGCACATGAGAAGCACTGGAATAACATGAGTGCAAAAAGAGACATAGATGTATAAAAACAAACACACTGCCCTGTCTCACTGTACCAGACTGCTGGACACACTTTACTTTAGGAAAAGTACAGCTAGCAAAGTCATTTCACCTTGCTGTAGATCACTCCTGTGTTTGACTTTATCTTGATTTCAATTTCAATTTGTCCATGTAACTTTGTTGTACAAATTTTGGCTTGAATACAGGAGGATTCCAAACAAAGCTCTGTGGAGTGCATTTAAAAGTGAAGAATGAAATGCAAACAGAGCTGCCAGTGGTTTCCAGTGTCACAACCCCTGCCCTTTCCTAGCAGCAGTCAGAGGAGTAGCACGAGGCATCAGAAAACTTCAGAGAGGGCCCATTCCTTGCTAAACTCCTTTTTTCCAGGTCTAATGACCCTGTAAGGATCAGGAAGTTTGGATGCTTATCCTAACCACATCTCAAGGTTTCTCTGTCCACCCACTGGCAATTCCAAAGAGATAACAGCTGAGTTGTTACCCAGTGTGAGTTACTTTTCCACACACCAGCATGGCCAGGCTCAGCTCTGTGCTGCCTGTGCCACCTCCTCTCTCAGTCACCAGACCCTTCAGGCACCTCAGGGACAAGTCTCTTACTGTCTTTACTGGTCTTATATTTGTGCTCAGTGAAAACAAAATGTCATGGAAAAAGTAAAACCTCTACTTTTTCTCCCTACTTGGGAATTTTGGCTTCTTTAACGAGTTCCTTTATTATTTCACCAAATCACCCGTATCTCTTTACAAGTAAATATAAGCAGTCCCTTCGTGAGGGGGTGGGGGAAGAGAGGACACTGTTTTCCCTCTGCAGTATCAGCTTTCAGTGTGACACACAGTTCACTGTGAAAGCAAACAGCCTTAATGAGAGTGGCTGTGCAGTTCTGCTCCCTGTGTCAGCTACTCGGCTCCTCAGCAGGGTCAGTGCCAAGGAAATGGGGAGCAGGACATGTCCCATATCCCTTGCAGCTCCCAGCAGACCCTCCTGGCTGGGGGACAGTGCATGTGCCAAACCTGCTGAGACTCCAGTCGAGCTGGGGTCACTGCACTCTCTGCTGTGTTTACACCACATCAAAGGCTAGAGAAATCACGCTGCCTGGCTTTGCATCCAGAGTGGTGGAGTGCCAGGGACACAGAGAAAGCTGTTTTCTGACTTTAGATGGTGTTTGGATGAGAGGACAAGCCTGGGGCATTTCATGAAGTACCTCAGGCTGGGTTCAGATGTCCCTGCACTGAGGGATCAGCATCTAACTCTAACACCTAAGGAAGGTGTAAGAGTAGCAGCCTGAAAGAACTCCATCCTCAGAGTGGAAGCTCTGCAGTCATTTGGAGCATCACTAATCCCCCTGACCTCAGTCATGGCATCTGCATCCCATGGCCCATGCTGGGCACTGGAGCACTTCCCCAAAGCATCTCTTCCCCTTCTTGCTAGAGCCAGGTCTGAGCAGGCATCTCCACACGCTGCTGCAGGCAGACCCCAGGGCAGACCCTGCTCCCAAGGGGTGAGCTGTAGGTTGCACAGTCCTGCCTCCAGGGCCCCCCATCCCCAGGGTCCAGGAAGGGGGCAGAGATGGCCATCACCCCCTTTTCCCTCTCAGCTGGAGGATCAGAGCTCCTCCTGTCTGTTTGCTCACATGTGCCTTTTCTCAAGGCTGCATTTTTCTTCCCACTTTTGACCAACAATCCCCATTTTAATTAGCCTCCAGCTCCATTGCAATTATATCCTTATATATCCTTGCCTTTTATCAGCCTATCAGAGAGCTGTCTGTCAGATTTAGGACACCCCACAAAGCTGCTCCTCAGCCTTTGAGTGCCCCCATTGACTCAGGACAGGATCCCCAGCTGTGGAAACCACCATCAGATGCTCATTCTTCACTCATCTTTAATTTACTCCTGACACCAGGAGTCCCAAGCCTCTCCTCTCTGCCTTCATTGTGATCTCCAGCCACCACAGCAGCTCAGCACCAGGGGCTGGGGGCAAATGACACCCGGGGAGTGTTGCCATGGGCACAGACCATTGTCCCTCTGGGTTCCCATGGCACCGGGCCAGACATGCAGTGGTGATGAGAGGGAAGAATACACACCAGCCAAGCTATTTGTAGCCCATCTAAGCATCTCACAAGTTAAACAGTTCCTCTTTCTTCCCCCTGCTCCCAGCACCCATCCAGCTCAGGGGGCTCTCCCACCCGCCAGGGCAGCACTCACAGTGCACAAAAGGCTAAATAATTGTCCTGACTGACCTGGAGACAAAAATAAAATTCAACACGGGTGCTCAAGCGTGGCCAAGGGCAGGATTTGGCTCCAGTGAGCTGCCTGTTGGCTGGTTTTCATTTTGCAGTTTTTGGCATGAAGTCCTTATCTTGGCCCTTGCTGCAGGCAGGGGTAGGGCAAGGATTTGTGCCCAGGGCTGGGGTGCAGTAAGACCCTCAGAAACCCGTGGGGGAATTTCTCCAAGCCTGGGGAGCACAGAATACAAGAGGCATGGGGGGAGGATTTCTCTAGACCATGGGAAGGATGTGGCAATGGAGACTCATCCTTCTGGCCAGGGATGAGCATGTATGGACATCTCCTGTCACCCTCTCCTTTGCAGGCTGACTTGGACAGAACAGGTCCTTTTTCCAGTCCGGGGTGGTTTCCAAAGGTACAGAAGCTTCAACCAGCCCATCTCTATGTGCCATGGGAAGATGGCCTCAGTCTCCCCCGGCTGTGCCTGCAGACCCCTGATCACCCTGCCAGAGATGTGGCTGCATCAGCTGCCAGCACTCAGTTCTGCAGCATTTTAACCCCACTCTGATGTCCCGTTCTGCTGGTGATGTCAGCCAAAAGGTATTTCAGCAGAGGAGGGGAAGATAACCCAGCAGAAGCTCATGGTGTGATCAAATCCAGAAAAAACTTTTCATACAAATGAAGCATCTTCCTTCCTTAAACGGACCCCCTCCTTCTCCAGGCCCTCAAATTCATATCACCCCTCAGATCTCCCCACAAGCAGGGGAAATCAGCAGCTAGCCAGTCCGCTGGACATGGTGGTGAGAGCAAGAGGAATTAGTCTCCATAGTACATGAAAAGAATTAGGACTATTTAATCTCCTTTTCCCCTTATCAGTGGTCTCAAATATCCCTTTGAGAGGGAAACACAGTGCAAATTCCTGCAAATCTTGCCTACAGTTAAGGAATTGACAAGATTTTTCAGCTTTTTTCTCTCTGTGTTTGAAAAATTGCTACATAAAGGAAACAACCTTTGGGGCACATATAACTCAGAATAGGCTGAAACATTATCTTAAACTATTCGTCTGCTTCCTGCTTAAGTAAGCATATTAGGAATGTGTGTATATATTTCTTGGGCAGCTTAAAAATAAAAAGAAGAGGTATATAGTCTGTCCTGCTTTTGAGGAGCATGTTGTTTATGTTGTTATAAGCACAGGTCATATTTATAGCTGAACACTCCATGAAAGTGCAGGCAGGCTGGGAAACATTTGTTAGGCTTAATGATCTTTTATTTAACTGTTGCAGAAAAATGCATCCCTTTGGATTGATTCATGACATGAATTGTATAGAAACCTTCTTCCCTGAGAAAAGAAAAACCTCAAAAGGTCAATCTGACTTTTCAGCTTTCTCAAACATCCAGCAGAGATATGTTCACAGAGCAAAATTCCCAGCCTGACAAGCTGGATGGGGTTAGGGCAGGGAAAGGATAAACCATAGCCAGAGATACTTTTCAGGACATAAAGCAGAGCCATTCAAATCACCTGGACTGCAAGGGACCCATCCTGCACTGCAGCAGCCCCACTCCACAGCCCGTGAAATGCACCACACTTCCCAAATCACCCTGAGGCAGAGGCTCCACAGCCTGCAAGAGAGGGACTGACACTTCCTTTTGCTGTGTGGCATCTCCCCCATTCTGAAAACAGGCTAACCAAGGCCCAGCCTGCCTCTCTGGCTCAACCACTGAGTCAAAACCAGGGCTGAGAAGAGCTTTGCTCAGCTGCCAGTTGCCTGAGCTGGCTGCAGCATCTTCTGCTGCAGAAAAGCAGCTCCTGTCCCCTTGGTCAGGAGGGTTTTGCAGTTTGCACCTCTCACCCTGCCAAGGTGCTGCATCTCTGCACTGCTGCAGAGCCTGGGCCAGCCCTCCCTGGGCAGGGCAGTCCATCACAGAACTCTGCAGCCCTGCTGAGCTTCCAGCACTGCTCTGGGATCCAGCATGTGCTCACACATGTTGCACCAGGGGCCACAGGGGCCAGGGCTGGCTGAGAACTGTTTTTGTGGTCATGGAGAGGGAATGATGTGCAGAGACCTGTACCAGAGCACTGCCACGAAGCCAACTGCAGAGCCAAGCCAGCCCAAAGGGACCTGGTGCAGCAGGGGCTCCCTGGCAGCTCTGCCCACACCATGGAATGACCATCCCTGAGGCCACAGGGAATAGCCAGTGCTCCAGCCAAGCACATCCCTCTGCCTGTGGCTTTTTCTGAGCACACACCAGTCCTGTACAACCATTTCCACTGTGGGGCTGAACACTGATCCCTCATTAGGTGTTGTACATAAAACACCCCCCAGTTCTTCTACAGACAGTGGGCGCTTGTGGTGGGAGCTCCCAAAGCCCAGGACAGCAAACACCATTAACACTTCCCTTAAGAATCCCAGAGTCAGTTAGGTTGGAAAAGACCCTTAAGATCATGGAGTCATTAACCCAGCACTGCCAACCTACCTCTAAGCCATGTCCCTAAATGCCACATCTACCTGTCCTTTAAATCCCTCCATGGATGGTGGCTCTACCACTTGCTGGGCAGCCTGCTCTAATGCTGACAGCCCTTTCTGTGAAGATCTTTTTTCCTAATAACCAACCTAAACCTTCCCTGGAGCAACTTGAGTCTGTTTGTTCTTGTCCTCTTGCTTGCTGCTTGGGAAAAGACATCAGTCTCACCTCATTATAACCTGTCAGATAGCCTCCCATTCTGCAAGGTAAACAAGCCCAGCTGCCTCAGAGTCTCCTCACAAGATTTGTTCTCCAGAGCCTTCACCAGTTTCATTGCCCTTCTTTATACACTTCAGAATCTCCACTGGAGGTGCCTCTGTTCATCATTGGTCTCCCAAAAGGAATAGAGGGAACACAAGTTTGGAACTTGCTAAAAATGCTTTAGAAGCAGAAAAAGAAGGGATTCTCTTCCAGAGATCACCCAGAAGAGTGACATCAGAGGGGACCAAACACTCATCAATTTTGCTCTCTCTCCCCCAGGGATGGCTGTAGGTCTCCAGCCTCTGAGGTTTGTTTTGTACCCTGTGAGGCTCTGTACTGCTTGGGGACAAGGACAAAGCCAGCAAAGGGCAGCTGCTCCCGCACAAAGCTGACTGCCTTCAGCCCTAAACAAGGTTAGAGATAACCATGAACCTTTATTTGCTGCTCCTGCCTCTTCCCATTACCCACAGCAGGACCCTGAGTTAGGGAAAGTCAGGACAGCAAGAATTGCTTCACACTGGCCACATTCTAGGAAAATCTCAGCATTTTCAAGTCACAAGTTCAAGCAGCAAGTAAACAAAGCATAAAAACCAAAACAAAGCACTTAGCTACTTTGTCCTTATCTGAATTCTCCCTTTTATCCCACAGCTTCAGGGGAAACAAGCCTACAGGCAAAGGGAAGTTATTCCAGGGTGCCAGTTTTACCACCAGCATCACTCTGGCCCTCCCCACAGAGACAGCTTTCACATGGATTAAATTGCATCTTTGAAACCCAGCACCCTCTAAGAGGGCAGCCCCAGGGCTCCTGCCCAGGCCTGGATGCTCTTGAGCCAAGTAAACGTGATTACTCCAGCTAAACCTCTGCTGTATTAAGATCTGCTCTGCAAATTGTATTAGCTTCTGTTTTTAAGGACTCTAAGGAACAGATGAATGCATTAAAATTCATCAATGTTTCCACAAGGGTTTTATTTACCCTGACTAAGCAAGGTGCAGAGAGCATTCTGTGCTGCCCCACTCCCCACAGTGCAGTTGGGGCAGTGGAACATTTTTGGTTGGAAACTCCTTTAATTTTGACAAGAACCAGATTTGCAGTGCAGGATCTGTTTGCTCGTTGACTGCTGTCTCTCCTAAACCTTATTTTTGGACCCACTTTTCATAGGCTGGGGGTGAAGATCTTTTTTCCATGGTAGGTAACAGAGAAGTCCCAAAGGGGACTCCATGAAATACTATGTAATGGCACTGTGAAAATACAGTCAGGATGAATTCCTGCTGCCTATACATCAGCATCCCGCCATGGCCACTGGCTTCAAGAAAAAACAGAAGGTTATACCAGTGCCACTGAGCCTGGTGGGACAGTTGTGGATTTGTCTTTAGGATGAAAGAAGGAAATCAGTTTGGACTGTGGCAAAGCCCAGAAAGCACAGTGGGAAGATTTAATGAGAGTTTAATCACCACTTTTAATGAGATTTGCTACAGGTCCTGCAGGGCAGAGGAATCACAGAATCATAGAACCATCAAGGCTGGAAAAGACCCTTAAGATAATCAAATCCAACCATTGACCCAGCACTGCCAAACTCACAAATAAACCATGTCCCCAAGTGCCACATCTACTCTGCTTTTAAATCCCTCCAGGGATAATGACTCCACCACTTCCCTGGGCAGCCTTTTCCAGGGCTTGACAGCTCTTTCCATGAAGAATTTTTTCCTAGCATCAAATCTAAACCTCCTCTGGTGCAGCTCAAGGCCACTTTCTCTTGTTCTGTCCCATTTTACCCAAGAAAAGCAATAAACTGAAGCTCCCTGCCCATCACTCTGGGTTATCACTCGCTGTCCAGCACCAACATGGAGCAGCCTCAGGTCCCCACTGCACTTTCATGCCTCAGGTGACCACCAAGATGTGGTGACCATTTCCAGGTGAGTCCTTAGGAAAAGCTTGAAAGGACCTGTGAGGGGGAAGGTGTTCCAGAAATCAAAGTGGACATTTTTTTTCTCTATGAAAGATGAACAAATTTCACCATTAGAGGATCATCTTTGTCGATGGTTGCTGTAACCTTTCCTCCTTCTTTGAGCAATTTTTCTCCTGAAGATGTATCTGCCAGGCCAGTTCAGAAGGATTGCTCTTCCCAAAGGTGGAAAATGCTGGGCATTGTGTCCAGCCTGTGTTTGAAGTGGAGAAAAAGCAACTTTGAATAAGCTTTTGATGGGGCCCATGGCTCTGCTTGACCATAATGTCAGCTTGTAATTAGCAACAGATACCACTTCTGTCACTCCCGATGTTATCATCAGCCGTCTTGCGTTTCAAAGTGAGGAGAGGCATGTAAATTATAGGCAATTTGGTCTCTGAAATGGATTTTATGGGTTTTTTTCTGCTGGGCAACCCAGGAAGCCTGGAGTTTGTTACAGAGAGAGTTGTTGGGGCAGCAGAGAGGAGCAGGAGGGAAGCAGTGAATGTTACAGAGCTGCTCCAGCAGGTCCCTGGAGGAAACACATCCCTGCCAGCTCCTCCACGAAGGCAGAGCTGAGTGGTGGCACTCACAGGGGCTGTGCATTTTGAGGAAGGAGGAGAGAAGGTTTGGAAGGAGCCACTGTCCAGCCTCTGGAATGGGGGTCTCTGCAAGGCTCCATTCAAACACTGATGTGGAGAGCTGGGTGAAAAGAGGGTGGCTCATGTCCGGGCAGCCAATGTAGATTTATTTCTGTTCAGCATATTGCAAGCATTTGTCTCACTAAGGCTCAGCTGGCCTGAGAACAACTGAGGCAATCTTTGATAGAAAACATTGCCTTCAATTAAAATTCAGTTTTCAGAGTGAAGGAAAGGCATGTGTTTCCCAAAACAGGGCAATTTGAATTTTTGCAAGAAAAACAAGACCCCCAAACTCACGTAATTTCCAATTTTGACCAAAAGCAATTCTAACTTTTGTTAGAAAAAAGGGAGCAAAATTTTTTTTGCTTCTCTTTTGGAGTGGGGTGGAGAAAGGGAAATCTATCTCTTGAAGTCCAGTGAGTTTGCCAGATCCCCTGGCACTGCTCTGCAGCTTAACAGATCCCAGTGCCAGAGCAGTGGCCTAGTATTTGATGTCATCTATTGCTGTACCAATTACCAAGTGTCCTGTTTCTGCTCTGGCCTTCTGCAGAAGGACTCACACCAGAGCTGCTCTTTACAAGAGCTCCCAGGAAATGGGCTAACACAGAATTTGGCCCTACGTTGACTCTGTGGTGTCAAGTTCTCCCCTTTCATTTGCTGGAGGAATTCAAGCATCACTCTGCTGCCCCAATCTTTCTATCTACCACTGGCAAATAACATAGCCAAGAAGGTTATCTGCCTCAAACAGAAATAGCTTATGTTTAGAAAAGAATTAAAAATTTGTTCCCTTTAGAGTTACAACCACATCCTCAAAGCTGTTAACCTGAAAGTGAACTTCAGATAATAAAACTCAAACCTCACCCCTACAGAAGAGCCAGCAGTCAGGAGCTACCTTGTGTGCTCTCCCCCTATCTGCCCCATCAATTGCCTGATAGCACAGCTTGTTTTCTTTTTTCCAAGGGAAGACAGCTACTAAATCTATGCTCCCCATCCCTCTCGGCACTCTTGGGCTCCTCCACAGCTGCAACGCTTTTCCCTCGTCCCTGCTCTCAGTTAAATAAACATTATGACACATACTGATTGCTTTAACAAACTTTACTGTTCCACATCCTCGGCAAAGCACGGTTATCTTTTTACAGGGAACATTCCTTTCCTGTTGCTATGCCTACTCCAGCACCATCCAGCACGATAGCCAAGACTGCTGAACAAACCCACAATTTCCAACCACTCCGTTTTGCTCCTCTTGAAATAGCTCAGGAGGGGTGTGGGGCCAGACTGCCAGCAGATGTGAGCTGTCAGAGCTCCTCTGCCACAGCTCATCCCAGCAAGGACCCAGCCATGCTGCTGGAGGCTGAATGTTGTCTTCTGAAAATGCCTCACAGCTAAAAATGTCCTTGTGAAGTGAGGTGGGAGAAGGAAAAGAGGGGTGTAGCCATAAATATTCTCCCAGCACAGCAGGAGAAGGTTGGTTTTATCCTCTCCATAAGGCTGCGCTCGGTGTTCTGTAATTTGCAACTAAATTGCAGAATCCAGAAATATTTCTGGCAAATGGTATTTCACAGCCATTCATCATCATCGTGCACAATTTCCTTTGCATGACAACCTATGTTTTAAAACTCACAAGGAGAGGGGAAGCTGCCATTTGTTTTGGCCAAGCCAAAATCGCCCTTGGCCCAGGAACTGGTGGTGCTGTGGCTGCTCACATTGATAAGCCCAGCAGGGCAGGTCCTGCCAGGTGGGTGAGGGCATCTCCTGCTCACCCAAAAGTTTGAAGCATTTCAGTTTCCCCCAACCAGCCCATTTTTCACCTTTAACACAGCCGAGCTATCACCCCTGTGGTTTGTTAATTACTGCCAGGCAGCCCAAAGATTTTAATGACAAATTTCCCCAAAGGCTGTGATTTCACCTTTTTACATGTTGTTTTCACTTTCCCTTGTGCAAATATTTTCTTCTCAACTCATGACAGGCTGGCTCCTGACATACCTCAGTTCTCAAAAGTCTGGTTGCTTTTGTCTAATGAAGACCCAGATGCTCCAAAATACATCTAGTATGTTGGACAACAGAGGGAGAAGCCAGAGAAGCTGAAGAGGATTTCTGGCAGCTGATCAATTGTAAAAAATAGTTCTTCCTCCAGGCATCAGCCAGAGTATTTTGGGGTCTGCAGGATGTGTGCATGTACTGCCCTCCCAGCTCTCCAGGGTGTGAGCAGAGGAAAGGACTTGGAAGGAAGCAGATAAATCCCAGCTCGAGTCACTTGTAGCCTGTATTCCAACAGCAAGAACATTTACAGCTATGCAAGGTTGGGGACAGCCCCATTTCCAGGGCCAGGCCAGCACTCAGCCCTTTTTGGGGGATTCAAACCTTGTCCCACCCCTGTACCCAGAGGTATGTCCACCTCATGGGTCCAGGAGCTGCAAGCAGAGGTATCCCAGGGTTAGGGAGATCCTACACATGGTTGGAGGGGTCACCTTGGGGTAGACCCAGCACTGGGAGAAGAGGTTTCTCTCTATTCCCAAATGGGGCTGTGCATGATTGCCCTCTGGAGATCCTTCACCAACCCTGCCCCTGGGGATCCAGCCAGGGCAGCTGAATTCTCCCAACTCAGGGATGCTTCTGCTGGCAGGCCACCAAGGACTCATCTGTGGCCACAGCAGCACAGCCAGGGCAGCGCTGGAAGCCTGCATGGCTCAGGAAGTGAGGGGATCAGAGAGCTGGACAGGCCCAAACCCAGATGGGGAGAGATGGCCCCGTGAGTGGAGGAAATTATTCAGAACCTGGAACTGTGAACAGCACAGACTGCATGCCCTGGGTCTTCAATTGGCCTCTCCCGACACAGAGTGGTTGGGTTTGGTTTTTTTCCAGGACTCAGACAGGGATTCTTGGAAGCATATCAGGGCTGGGTGTGTGCAGCAGGTCCATGAGGAGAAAATCTGTTGTCTGATGTCTGGAACATCAGCTGAGCGTTTTTCCATTTCACTCTCTGCAGGTTATACAAGTTGAAGATTAAACAGATGCATTCCTTGTGTCCATTTGCCTTTATTAAAGGAATAATGTACCTGCACATTACCAGCAAAGCCCTACACCTAGGAGAAGTACTGTGGGTTATAATGGAAACAAACTGGCCTTCCATGGGGAAAAAAAACATAAAACATGTCCAAAGGTTTTCTGGTCCATCAGGAACAATTTTTGCTGTAATTCCAGTGCTTATTCTCACTGGTCAAGACCAGCCACGTTGGAAAGACCTCCTTCCCACCACACCCTGTTAGAACATGCTCTGCCCTGCTCTGGAGTGTAGCTCCCTACCCCCAGCTCTTGTGCCAGGCTCCCTTCACCTAGATTTAAACTCACCTCAGATTAACAAGCTGGCACTACTGGTCCCTTTTTCAGTTTTTCCAGCCCATTTCCTGGGCCCAAGCTCTTCTTTCTGCCGCTCCACAGAAACGGGATTGCATGGTCTAATTGTCCAGGCTTTAGGTAAAAATGGGCCTTCAAGACACCCCTGTGACTTCCACACCAGCTTTCCCAGTTTGCCAGCTTGACTGTGTGAGGGCAGCAGATGCTCCTTTTTGCTTTGGCTCCTTTTTGACCATTTGGCAAAGTGCTGTAGAAGCACATCAGACACTTTGGCTGCTTCTGGAAAAGGTCCCCCCAATCACTCTCACCTCCATTACCATCCCACTTCAGTCCCAATCAGCAACTGCCAGCCCTTGTCCTCACCTTATCCCTACAGGCTACTTATTTGCCTAAAATCACCTTCATCACGATTGCAGAAGTGAAATAAGTTTACCTTTCCCTCCTACCTGTGGTGTGGCCTCCACCAATTTACATCTTGGATGGGCAAGAAAAAAATCAAAGGCAGCAGTGGTCCCCAAGCTGTGATCATCTCAGATGCTGCTGCAGGAGTTGTGACAATCACAAGAGAAGGACAAGATTGAGAATAGAATGGAGGGTCCCAGATCTCATTGTATTTAATTTCCCCTCAATAAATTGAAATGGGATTGACTTACATCCAGACAGTCTCTGAGAAATACAATCAGGAGGGTCAGTGGCAGGGTCCAGCCCTTGGACAACACTGGATATGGCATGGAGTGAAGAAATCAGTTCCCCAGAAGAAATTTCTGAATTCACCCCTGTTCTGGCTCTGAATTTGACACACAGGAAGGGCTAGATCTGCCCACCTGAGAAATTAATCTGTTCCAGACCAGCCGCAAGCCTGGTCCTGGAGGCAAACACACTTCCCAGACCCTATGTCCTCTGGCCATGGACTGGAAACATCACCTAAATTAGTGGGAAGGGAGTCTGCTTTCCTGTTTGTGCAAGAACTGACTTCTCTGAAGGTTTGCCAGCGGTGGGGCTGTGTTTTAGAACCATAAAGTACTGGTGAGATGAAGGAGAGCATCAGTGGAGGTCAGCAAGTATTTTGGGTTACATTTCTTACCAGTTTTATGTGAGGTTTACATAGTCTGGCCTTCTAAAGCTGTATGATTTCTTGCATGCCTATGAAACAAGAAGCTAAATTCATGCTTGCCCTACGTCCATTCATTTCTCTCCTTACATTAATTTTGCTCCCTCTGAGGAAGGGCTATGGATGTTTTACCTTCGGCTTTCAGCAGACTCAGCTTGCTTTGAGCTTGCCTCTGGCTTTGAGCCTGCCTTGTAGTTCTTTCCTTTCAGGTGAAAGAAAACAAAATCAAAATCAGACACACATTTCCAAGCGGATCTGTTTCCTACCATCTCTTTTGGAAAGAGGCATAATGAATCTTTACACGTCTCCCAGCAATAAGTGCAAAAAAGAATGGTTTGGTGAAGAAGTGGAGAAAGAAATCCGCAAACTTACTCCAAGATTGAGCAACAGATGAGATCCTGCCTCTGAAGAAATGACACGGTGAATCTGGTGAGGAGATGAAACAGGCTGCTTGTTGGATTTTCTATCTAGGAAGCAGCAGGCTGCCAGAGTCTCCTGTAAATGGAAGTTCTGGAAGAGAGTAGCATGATCTGTCAAAGGGAAGAAGTGGTGTCAACCAATACCATCAATAATGGATGACAGAAGAACTTTCTCTGGACCATTTGAGAATTTCTGTCCATTACAGAGGCTCTTGCAAAATCCCTACAAAATCCCAGCTCAGACTCAGCTATTCCAGAAACAATTGAACCCCTTCAAAACAGCAAGCAAATGCCTAAATAATCCCTCTTGATCCTGGGCCCAGCAGCAGGCTGGTGGGAGGGTGCTGAGAACCCAGATGTGCTGGGGTGGGTCCAGAGCACACTGCTGCAACCATGGCTCTCCTGGAATGATCTCCTTCCCCTTGGCCAACCCCAGATCTAGTGTCCCACCAGATCTGCTATGGCCTCAAGGCCATGGTCACCATTCCTGTCCTTGCCCCTGCAGCAGCTGCCCTCTGCTCTGGGACAGGGTGCCAAACAGCTCTGCAGCCTTGAGATAGCCTCAGGCTTTGCTAAAGAAAGTGGTTTCACTCCTGTTGTGCCCTAACAGTGGGAATAGGACAACACCTGGAGACACAGACCAGAGACATACACACTTTTGGGGTGCCAGGTATGTGAGTGCTGCCCTCAACCTCTTCCAGAAATCACTGCCCCACTAACTCAGCTTTCCTTCTTTCTGTCATCATGCCTTTCTCAACACATAAAGTGTGCTTTAATCATTTCTCACTTCTAATAATTTCCTCCAGTTTAATCCAGAATGAGATAGGGGGAAATGGAATAAATCATGGCCCCAAGGTAGTGACTCCCAGAAGGCAGACATGGTGAGCAGATGGGATGGGTCAGTCAGAGCTTCTGCTGGAGCCAAGCATTGGTGCGTGGACATCAATCAGCCAGGGAATTTGGCTTCTTGGGGAAAGAAACTGCCCAGCAGGATGTCATGACAGTGCCACTTCTAAGTGGCATGATTGGCCTCAACCAAAACCCCTCTGACAGGATGAGAACATCCCAGAAATATTCAGGTCCTTTTCACCAACAGAGGCAAATCAAAACCCTTGGTGCTCCTGCTGAGCCCAGCACCTCCACACACAACACACCTCAGGCCCATGCTCCCAAGGCACCGACTTGATCCCAATATCTCAGGTCACACCTGGGAATGTGGCTGGGTCTGGCTGAGGTGCCTCACACACCCTGTGAGGCACAGGATCAAATAACAAGAGCATTCAGCTACCTGAAAAGAAGAGGTGGGTTCTCCCATATGGTTTTTTCCCTCTAACCCACAACTACTTTCCCAGTAGAGGCAATAGCTGCTTGCTGTGGCCACTCTGTAGTAAGAGGACACGTCCTGGACAGTTGGAAAAACCAAGATGGGTTGTCATGTCTGTATTTTCTTCCCAGTCTTTCTTGCCTACTCCATGAGCACCCAAATGAGATTTTAATGGATTACACCCAAATGAGATTTTAATGGATTACTTTATTATAAGAGCAGAAATTCATACCTCAAACAGCAGGAAGCATGTAAATGCTGTACATTTTCCAAAAGGAGTACGGATTTGCAGGAGGCTGCTCTTCTTTGGAGCTCTCTGCTCTAAAACATCTTTCATAAGAAAGTTGTCATTCAGTTATGTGACATTTTTACAAGTAAACAACTGCTGCTTAGAAATCAGCTCCAGTCCATCTGCAAAATCATGAAGAAAGCCAAATTCATGATTCCAGGAGAAAATTATGTCTCAGGGCTTGCAGCACCTGACCCAGTAGCAGATCTGCATTCATTTTCCAGCAAGTTATGTTTAATTCTGGCCTCTCAGAGCCAGATTTCTTAGCCCTGAAGCAGGAAGTCTAATACCCCTTTCAGAACATCATTAGTATTGGCTATTTTTACTGCATATTCCTGTTATTCATGGAAGTGGATCCCCTTTGGGCCTGGCTCCAGGCAAGCCCCTGAGCTTTTGCTCAAGGGAACTTGGTGCGCTCCAAGCCACAGCAAAAGGCTGTGTTGGAACACAGAATGCAAAGAATATTCCTCTGCATGTTTTGAAGGATCCAAATCCTGTGACAAACACTACTTTTAACCTTCATCCATGGAAAGGGCTTCCTAGGCTCTGGGATGAAACAGAACTTTCAAGAATGTCAATTAGATAGTAGTATAATATAGAATTTATCACAGGGGGAGAAATTTAGATTTTTGGGTTTGTTAGTATGGTAACTACATGAAGACAAGCTGGAGGATCCTTGTGGTTTTTAGGCTTCTTCCTCTTTCTTCATCTCCTCCACATTCTGCAGTGTTGGGGACACAGGAACATTGGGCACAATTTGCCACAGTGTAGTGTTACATGAATAGAAATTTAGTTAGTGATAGAAAAACAGAAATAATGTCCATTCTTGATGATAATTG
The DNA here is from genome assembly GCA_018697195.1 of Certhia americana. Lineage (NCBI taxonomy): Eukaryota > Metazoa > Chordata > Aves > Passeriformes > Certhiidae > Certhia > Certhia americana. The sequence goes on from CM031873.1 coordinate 2,857,900, forward strand.
GGTGAATTATCTTGAAGAGAACCTTGATTCTGTGTGTTGGAGGCTTTTTGGTGCCTTTTCTCCCTTGGACCAAGCTGGTGTAAAGCCTGGTGTGCAGAAATTGCTGATCAGAAAATAATAAACAACCTGGAGAGCGAGAACAACCAAGAGTCCAGTTTGCCTTTTTACTTAACAAGGACTTCTGAAAAAGGCCTCCCCTATCAGGAGAGACACGTGGGAGTGGAAGAACTGCCACAGGCTGCTCCCAACCTTCCTGAAAGGGAAGGTTGCTCCCTCAGCACAAGCTCCATGACTGAACTGGGTGGCTTCCCTGAGCACAGACCCACGGTCACAGGGAACAGCCTTGGAGTGGCTGCACAGAGACCCTGGGGCTCCTGAGCTGGAGAAGGGAGCAGGGGGTTCCTGGCATGGGGAACTGAGCATGGCCAGGAGGACGCAGACCTACCATGGCAGCTCTGCTGACCCACAGAATCACAGAATCACACAATCAACCAGGTTGGAAAAGACCTTTGAGATCACCAAGACCAAACAGCTCCTCATCAACTAACCCATAGCACTGAGTGCCACGTCCAGGCTTTCCTTAAACACCTCCAGGGACAGTGAGTCCACCACCTCCCTCAGCAGCCCATTCCAATGCCCAACCACTCACTGAAGAATTTTTTCCTGATGTCCAACCTAAACTTCCCCTGGTGCAGCTTAAGACTGTGTTCTCTCATTCTGTCAGTGGCTGCCTAGGAGAAGAGCCTGACCCCCACCTGACTACAGCCACCTTTTGGGGAGTTGTAGGGAGTGATGGGGTCCCCCCGAGCCTCCTCTTCTCCAGGATAAACAACCCCAGCTCCCTCAGCTGTTCTTCACAGGGTTTGTGTTCCCAGCCCCTCTCCAACCTGGTTGCCCTCCTCTGGACCCCGTGTCCCAACACCCAGTGGCCCATCCAGCCCTGCTCCACCCTGCACATGGCTCTGGGAGAGTGACACCCTCTCTGATTGGGTTTTTGTTGTTGTTGCTGTAGGGCAGCTTGCCAGCCTCCCTGTAATCCCTTCAGAAGTGCAAAACAGCCTGATCTACATCTCTGGTTCACACCTTGTTTTTCAATGATACTTTTTGGAGTGAGCCAGATTCTTAATTGGAAAGGATGTTACCTGGTGCCTCTGCAGTGAGGACCAGTGCTAATGCTTCCTCTCATCATATTTGTTCTGCATTCAAAGCAATCCTAAAATCTACACTTGAGGTAGAAAAATCTACTCCCAGGAAGATCCTTTCAGTCTGATAATGGCATTTTTCCTCATCTGCTGTGAATGTCATTGCTGCAATGTTCCTTTTTAGCACTCTGGGTTGTAGCTCTGTATCAGGCCAACAAAAATAATAAGTCCTAAAATGAAAACCTCCAGATGATCTTGGCAGAAACAGCACATCCATCACAAATGGAAATCACATTTGATACTCCACAATGGCAGGAAACTCACCTGGTTTTATTTAGTCTCCATGCAGCTATGTGCTATTGGCACTTCTCCAGAGTATCTTTTGAGAGGGAATTTTTTTTTAAACTCTCAGTTAATGTCTGTCTTTTCTTATCTAGAACAGCCCTCATGTTTGATTTTCACTGAGGCCCTGTGCTGATTTTTTTGTTTGTCTGCTGTAAAAAGGTAAAAGGGAACTCAGCAATTCATGCATTTACAGCTCCGTTCCCACAACAAGGTGCTTAAAATAAAGAAATTGGCTCAGGGTAATTGCTTGATACGAGAAAGATTATACAGGCAATGAACATCTGTATCACAGCTACAGTTGATGGCTCTGAGTTCTGTATCATGTGCCAGGAACTCCCTGCCAAAAAAAATACTCAGAAAAAAAAATTTTCCAGTTCCAACATATGCTTATATAAGACTTCTCCAGTATGCAAAGAAGCTCATTAAAATTTAAAAAAAAAAAAAAAAAATAAAAAAAAAAAAAAAAAAGGAAAAAGACAAGAGTGTTGAAATAACACAGGAAATTATGCAACTGATACCTGAGCATTGCAGATCCTATCCGGAACACAAAGCTTTGGTAAAACAAAACAGATTATCCTTCTTTTTGAAACTGAACTTGTTGATACGGAGTCAGATGGAGGTTTTGCATCAACATGGTCACTGCAGGCCAGAGCAGCAGCACTGTGGCCAAGGTTTGTGTCATCCCCAGCACCTGGGCACGGTGACTCCCCCCTGTCCTTCCCACTGCATGGAAACCCCCAGGGCCCAGCACACACCCGAGGGGCACAAGGACACTGCTGATCTTCTGCAGGGCTCCAGTCGTCTCTGTGGCTTTCAGCATACAAGCTACATGGATTAAAGGGAACGGGGAAACAAATTTGGAATAAAATCAGCTCCGAATTTTCACCAGAAATTCAAGCTGACCCACAGAAAATTAATTTCTGAGATGAGTTCAAGAACAGTTCCCACCCTATTATTTCCATGTTTGCATTTGACCTCCAGGAGGGTCACATCCCCTTCTTCTCCAGGAACCTCAGCTTTGGGGACTCTGTAATCCCCACTCACCTGTAATCCCCAGCTCACCTGGGGCTCCCAGAAAATCACTTGGGAAGCTGAGGCAGAGCCCCAGAGCCCATCACCCCGTGAGTGAGCAGGTTCCCTGAGCTGCAGTTCACTGCTTAGCACACGGCAGAGCCTGGCTGGGACTTGCCCAGGCACAGCCCTGGGAGCTCCACACCACATCCTCAGACTTGCCAGAGGAGATCCCCTCCACACCCAGCAGAGGAGCAGGGAAAGCTCTCAGGCTCCCCTGTGCTCAGAGGGGGCTGCTGACCAGAGAAGCTCTGGTTCTGTTGTGTTTTGGTGAAGAGCTCATCCACCCCATGACCAACCACCCTTGCTAATGGTTTGTGTCTGCACAGAGGCTCTGGACATCAAGAGAAGGAAGAGAGAAGCATCAGACATCTAAATCTTGCCAACCAGTTTTGTAATGAGGGGAAGGGAAGGCAAAGGCAGGACAGGACCAGGACAATCTCCTTGTCCTGAGTGAAACACTTACACCTGTCTCCTGAAAGAAGACAACTGCACAATGGTCTGGTGGGAACCCTCCTGTAGCATGGTGTGAAGAAACATTACAGGCTTGGCCTGGAGAGGTTTGGCTTGGAGTTCAGTGGAGCTGATGGGAGTTTCCGTGCTAGCTTCAAGAAGCCAGAAGCTCACCATGTTCTTGTTCAGCCTTTAGGAAGCCTTACATTCAGGGGGATGCATGCCCTCACCTTCACCTTGGTCCCTCCCTGCTCCCACACCACCTACCTCACCATTAGGTTGTCCTCCCCCACTGGTCCAAAACCACAGCCCACTTTCTTCCTTGCAGCACAGCTCCCTCTCCAGCAGCAACATTCACACAACCTGTAGAGTTTCTCCTCTTGGGCTGCAGAGCCCCAGAACTGCCTGAAACCAAATTAATAGCTTAATATCAGGGACAGAAACACGACCCCACTGCTGCCTTCCTAGGCCCAAACCCACAGCACCTCATAAACAGCCCCACTGCAGGACCTGGTCATGTCCTTTGGCCTGTGGGATCTGGGCCCCATGATCATGAAGAAGCCTCTGAAATGCTGTGAGCTTGTGAAACAAAGTTCCAACAGCCCCAAACTCCTTGGTGCCCCAGAAACTGAGTGAGCAGAAGGGCTGGGAGAGTTCCCAAGCACATCTCAGTGGGCAGAAGGAGGGCTATCTAATCAGATGTAGATGGAGAGCAAATAAAAAACAGCTGCTTCTCACCAGATCTTCTCCCAACTGGAAAAAAAAATTGCAAACACATACTAGAACAAGGGAAAAGGCACTGATGAGCTGTTATCTGAATTTATTGCCATCATCTGACCCACAGTGGGGTATACTTTTTTTCTTCCTTTAATTTATAACCCAGTTTCTCATCATGTCATGACATCACCCAGGGAGATAGATTTCATAAACATGCACACACATCTCACTGGAAACAGGATGAACCCCTGGGCCATCCTGGGCTCTATGCAGCATCACCCCAGCTGCACTCCCCAGGCACCTTCTCTTCCAAAAAATCACTTGGTGTGGCCATGACAGAGCCACCCACCTTCCAAGCTCTGAAGGCAGCTTGGGGAGGGATTTTTGTACCACTCCAGTCTAAGGCAGCATTCACCCTCGTGTCCTATTGCTCAACCCTCACTGCACTTTCCTGCCAAGGGCACCAGATAGCTGTGCACTCCAGGATGATCTATGCTGTTTTCTTTTGGCAGTACAATATATCAAATCCTTCAGAGACTGGGTGGAACCAGAACTGCCTCCTCCATCACTCAATCCAGGCTCAGGCTGGAGAAGCTAGTGGTCAGCATGTCCTGACCAATGCATTCCCTGGCCCGGCCTTGGTCCAAGAGCAGCACTGCCCTGGACAGCCAGGAGGGAGCTCTTGGCTTTCCTAAACCTAACATTGGAATGAGAGAGCTGCCTGTCATTTGTCTAAATTCTCTGATATTTGTCTGCCTGCAGCTTCCCTTGGTGAGAAAACAACAACTGCCCCTCTTCACGGTGATCTCAGCTGAAAGGCCAGGGCCAGCTGAGCATGGGGTTTAACTTCCCTCTGCTCTCAGAGGTGGCAAGACAAGCTGCAGCTCAGGGAGGGCATGTGCAGAACACTGTCAGCATGGGCAGTTTAGCTCCAAACTGCTTCTTAAACCAGTTCAGCCAAACCAGTGTGAGACTGGACAGAAACCAAGCTTGAGACAGCAGTAATAATGCCCCTACTGAATTCTGTGGATTCAATAGGAATGATTCAGGCTGCTTTCCCAACAGCTTGCCTTAGCTTGATTACCTGTAAAACCAATTCAAATCCATGGAATGTGAAATGGGATGAAAATGAACTTCCCTACAATGTGCAGGCGGGGAGAGAAACACAGCATCTCCCAGCTGGTTCACCTTTCCTTCAACACAGGCCTTGGGCTTGGCTTGGACTTCAGGTCTGGGCAGGGCTTGTCCTGGGGCTGGACACCAGCAGGGCCACCTGATGGCCCCGCACGAGTCAGCACCTAGTTGTTCCATCCTTTTCTGTGCACCCAGCCTAAAATCCACCTACCCAACTGCTCAGCTCCAGACTGATGTTCTCATGAACCCCCCTGCTCCCTGCAGCAGATTTAACCAGGAGCTCTGGGATAATCTGTAAGAGCAAGAGCAGCTTCCTCCAGCCCATTTGCTGGTTGGGAGAATTCTTTCTTCGACTGATGATCAAGCAGCTTTTATCTCCTGAGAGGGCAGTGATTTGTTCTATAATGCTCATGGCACTGCTTCAGTGCTTGGCTATTCTGTCTTGTTATCACTGGTGGAGAATTTTACAGGCCACTGACAGACCTTCAAACGCAGCCATTGCTGTGTGGAAAATCCAATTTGCTTTGGAAGTCTCCTGACACAAGGCCTTGTCTTCATGGTCCCTTGGCAAACCATTTTCAGCACATGCATTAGTTCATGACCCTGTGATTTAACGGACATCATTAAATTTTAGCAGAAGAATCCATCACTTTGAAGGAACCCCTAACAAGTGTGTGACCTAAAAGTGAGACCTAATATCCTGGCATCTTCACACAAAGGGCTCCTTTTCTCTTAACATTTGGCTTATCTCCACGCCACTCCCAGGTCAAGTTCAGCAGTGAGCCCTGGTCGTCAATGCACCATTGAGCTGCTCCAGGAAAAGCAAATCTCATCAAACCAAAAAATGTAAATGTGCATTTCTTCGCAGCATCCCCCACTGCCAAACAGATAACAAGTTTATGTAGGCACAGAAAAAAAAAAAAAAAAATCCCTATTTGAATAGTAATTGTTTGCTTATAAATTAACCCACAGAACTGTTCCACATGCCGTAAAACAATTTTACATTACATGGGCTTAAACGGTGGGGCTGGTATAATAAACTCTATGTTGAGTCACCAAATTCTTCGCATTCTTTGACTTCCCATTATGTCTCAAATGTCAGATATTTCACTGGGGTAACAAGCAGTAGCAAGGGCTGGGGGTTTGCGTGGGTTTTAATTGTAAAAGCAACATTCTTATAGGGAAGGACAGACAAGGTTCACAACCCCACTGTGAGGCTTGGGCAGACTGGAGGAGCTTCAGAGCATCCTTTTCTCCTCACTGGGTTGTTTTGGGGTTCAAGGCCCCTCCAGTCTGGCCAAGGGTCTCAAAGCTGTACAGCACCCCAGGTCATGGAGCCTCTGCTGCCTCCTCGTGAAATCTGTGTGTGAGAGTGGGGTTGAGCATGGCTGCAGCCTGGGGAGGCTCCTGCCTTTGGGCAAACCAGCAGATTGCTGCAACAGCTACTCTCCCTTCCAATCATATTGCCAAAGGCAAGGTAAGACTTTATCACTTTGAGAATGTTCAGTAATATCTAGGCTTTATTTACTGTAAAACTTCAGTATTGAAAGATTTTAAGATCTTGTGTATTCTCCTCTTCTTTTGTATTCTGGTGCAGAGGAAGCCAGACCTTACTCAGAGGGCATTTATGCTTCATATGCTTCTGGTTGGTCCTCTGTTTCCAGAGAGCATCAGTGAAGGTGGCAGTGTGTCCTGGCTCCCTTCTCCATGGAGCCAAGACAAACCTGTAGGCAATTTTGACATAACCTTTCCCCAAAAAAGCAAGTGATGCTCAACTGTCCCTCTCCTTAAGCATGAATGCCTCATGGGGACAGCTGGGAGAAGCTCAGGAAAAAAACAGGAGCCCAGAAATACCCTGTGATGTCCCCAAAACATGTGGATGTGCCTGGATTCAGAAAGGAATTGCCATGGGGCAATAAAGAGAGGTAAATTTCCCTTCCCTCAGTCTGGAACACAGGTTTAGCTGGTGTTTAACATTGATTGAGGGGAGAAGCAAAAAAATATTGGGAGGGTCAGGCTACTATAATTCACTTTTCCTCTTCTTCCTCTCTTATGCAAACACGGTTGGGAGAAAGGGAGGAAGGTGCTGCTGGCAGGAGCATCCAGAGCTGAGCAAACCCTGTGCCCCACTCTGATTTCAACAAGCCTAGAAAAAACACAAAAGAAGCATATGGATTTATCATCTATGGTCTCTTCTCAACTATAACCAACAGAAAACATCTGTAGGGGGAAGGAACCACTCATTTACTAGCTGAAATGTCAGAGAAACCCAAGAGAAAAGGAACCAAATGTAGCAATTACCCAGGACTCCTCCATCCCCCTGCAATAATCAAATATAGCTAATTTGCACTGACTCCTTTTTGTGCTGACTCCAGGCATGGAAGAAAAAGATCACAAAGGAAAATCACCCCCAATGCTCCAGTCTTTCTCAAAAACTGGGAGCTGAGGCTAACAAACTCATAGGAGGAAAACACACAGCCAGAAGGGCAGGAGCTTTAAAAACTTAATCCCTTCAGACAAATGTGAAATACTTGTGTTTCAGCTGGAACAGGAATCAGAGACGATTCTCAGCGACCCCTGATTTAATAACAGCAAGGGCTGGGTGCAGTGGATGCAGCTTTACCCCCTCCCTCTACCTGCTGAATCCATCTCCAGCTTTTGAGGCTGATTTGGGGCTGGCCATGGCACCATGAACTCAAACCTAAACAGCCTGCTCCCATCATTGACAGGGAGCACGGGGTCAACTGGAAACCAGAGAAAATCTGTTTAGTCATTTCTGAAGGCAGAGCAAACCCTGATGATATCACTTACTCCTGCAGACACTCAGTCGGCAGTTTGCTGCCAGAGCACCTGGCCCTGGTGCCTCAAAACACCATGAGGGAGCCCCTTGCATTTATTAACCAAACTCACAGGTTTCTTGCTAGAAAAGCCAGTGAAGATGATGTGCAGGGCCATGGGTGTGAGCAGGACCCCCTGACACAGCTCAGCCCCAGCATGGTGAGGCTCAGCCCTCCTTCACCCTCATGAGGTGTTCAGGGAGATGCACCCACACCAAGCAGAATACCCCACTCACTGGGGTTTTTCTGGTGGAGGAGCAGCCTTATCCTCCAGCTGCCCTTCATTGAGGCTGGAGAGCTGCTCCCAGCTTCCTGGCCATGGCTGGCCACTCCCAGTCCAGGCAGCTGGAGCAATGACCACGCACAGTTGGGTGTGAAGGGAGGACAGGGCCCCCAGGAGCCCCGAGGAGCTTTGGATGGCAGCCAGCAGCTCAAGGAGGTCAGGACAGCTCACACTACACAAGGGCTGCATCCCAGCACCTCTAGGTGGAGAAGCATCCACCCCCATGGTCCCGAGGAGAACCAGCCTCCAGCAGAACCCTCTTCACCCCATCACACACAAAGGTGATGTGGGGATCAGAGAGGGGATGTGGGGACCAGAGCCAGCACCTGCCAGAGACAGTGTGATGCTCCACTCTGTTACCAGCAAGGCCACCTGAGCAGCGAGGGGACAAGTGCTGACAGAGGGGGCTGCCTGGCCTGTCTACCTTCCCCAGGATGCTGCTGACTGAGGAAGCAGCAAATGAACCACTCTAAAGCAAAGATGTTCTCTGCTCAAGACAAGGAACAGGAGCTGAGGCTACCAGTGAGGGACCTGCCACCACAACCAGCTCCAGGCCACAGTGTGAGATCTGCCACCACAACCAGCTCCAGGCTACAGTGAGGGACCTGCCACCAAAACCAGCTCCAGGCCACCAGTGAGAAACCTGCCATCACAACCAGCTCCAGGCCACCAGTGTGAGGGACCTGCCATCACAACCAGGCCACCAGTGTGAGACCTGCCACCACAACCAGCTCCAGACCACCAGTAAGAGACCTGCCACCAAAACCAGCTCCAGGTCATCAATGTGAGGGACCTTCCACCACAACCAGCTCCAGGTCATCAATGTGAGGGACCTGCCACCACAACCAGCTCCTGTGCTTCCATTGCACCTGGAGGGCTGAGCTGGGCTCAACTTCCAGCACCACCACCCTCAATGGCTTTAGCAGTAAATAAACAGGATAAACACGAGGAAAGGGAGGCTCAGAGAGAGGAAACAACTTGTCCCTGAGTCACCGACAGCTAGAACAGATTGCAGATCTCCTCCTCCAGACCTGCTCTGCTTTCCTGCCTGGGATTGTTGTTCTGTGGCTGTGTCGCCTTCTCCCAGCCTCCCCCCCAAGCACAATTTCACTCCCCCCTTCTCCCCAGCACTGAAATATCTAAGCAGCAAGCCCAGGGTTGGTGGTCCAGTAAGAAATGCAAGGAAGGAGGCAACCTCTCTCCTGGGACCAGACTAGGTGGCCCTTTTTTAGTTCATGAGGAAATCAAGGGGAAAAAATGAAAATAAAAAGAGAAGGAAAATATCCATGTCCAAAGCTTGTTTTTTTCTCAGCAACTCCAATTGTTTCTGCTTCCTAATAAATCATGTAGGCCAGGGACAACCAATCTGCACAGCATTATTATTGTCTCAATACATTTGTTGAAAGAAAAATAACACTGCGGCTTTGCTAAAGCAGACAGGATCTGCTTTTCCAAAAGGTTTGTTGATATTAGCCCACAGTCTTGTTGGGCTCCATGTATACTCTGGACTGAAAGAGCTTTGCTGCATTCCCATCTCTAAGATACAGAGAGTCACCAAACCTAAATATTACCCTGAGCAGCTGAGACCTCCAAAGGTCTTTCTTTGTTTTGCTCCACACTCTGTTTCCCATTAACTCTTCAGCAGCATTTGTGTGCCTCAGACTCGCAGAACCCAGGGCTGAACTTGGCTCCAGGCTGAACTATCTCACATCCATCTAAACAGCAGCAAGTTTGCAACCTGCAGGATTTACTCCAGAAGATTTTCCACTGGATGTAAGCAGCACAACTTTCCCCCCTTCCAGGGGCCAAGGGGGGCAGCTCCTGCCCTGTCTGGTGGATAAGCAGCGCTTTGGTACGTGGTCATATCAGCAAGTTATTGCCATCAAACACCCCCAGGAAGGGATTTTCAGTCAACCCACGTTAAAGAGCTGCAGGTTCTGCTCCCTACCACCCCAGTCCTCTGGGGATGACTGTAGCTCCTCATGATGCTTTGGAGTGGCTACTTAGAGCAGAGACTAGACAAGGTTAAGGGAAAAATTATTAAGGAATAATAAATGTGGGTATTTATTAAAGGCTTGCAATAGATGCACCTTGAGAAGTGCAAAAGCCTCCCAAAGCTGCAGCCAAGATGGACAACAGTCATGAGTTTTTCAGACAGAAATAAGTTTGGTCCATTTACATATCAGGGGTCAATCCTCCAGTTACAGCTTCAGGTAATGAAGTCATATTTCCCCAGATATCTTGTCCCCAATTCACTTTTGTTTGTACTTCTCAGGGCCTGAGGCTGTAGGGTGCCATTGAGTTTCAGGCCCAGAGGAATTGCTTTGTCTGATCAAAACGTGAAGACAGTTAATTAACACTTTATATGGAGTTTAGAGTTATGCACCAATGCAGTGCAGGATTTGAAAAATATAAAGGCTAAAACCTTAAGGCATCATTCACAGCTAAAAAGATCAGCATACTGTATGGACAGACCATGTGCTTAAATCTGCAGTGTTTAAAGAAATCCAGAGCAGGGGCCATCAGCACCCTTGTGCTTGTCCTTGGTGTCCCCAAGAGAAGCAAGAAGTTGGACTGGGTGCAGAGAGCAACACCCTGGGGCCAGTGGTGTGCCCTTTTCTACCCATGCTCCACTTGTGCTATTGCTTATTTCTGAATAAGAATCAGCCTGGATTTTTCTGACTTTTTTTCTTTCCACAGTACATGGAAACCAGGAGAGTTCTCCAGCATACCCAGAAGGATCCAGCCAGGAAATATTAAGAGCAGCCTCAGCTTCCATGGGGACAAGGATGTATTCACCCCATGAAGTATGTCCACAGTGGGAAGGCCATGGGATGCACAGCACAGACCCTCTGAACCAGCCTCACAGTGCTTTGGAATCAGGTTACCTGAACCCAAGGGAGTCTGATAAGCAGAGATGAAATGCCTGAGTGAAGCTCACCCACAGCCCAGCCCTGCCTGCCAGGAAGGGACACGTTGTCAATGGGAGTCCCAAAAAAGCCTTGGGTGAGCAGCCACAGGGAGACCAGGCAGGGCACATCAGCCCAGGTGTGTCTGCTCACACCCACAGCAGGGTGATCCCAGCCTGGAGATGTGGAAAGAAGGAAACACTGAGGCAAAAGAGCCAACAACAGCGAGTGCTGCCCCAAGCAGAGGCACCCATCAGCGCTGCACCTTGTGGCAGTCACTGACCATCTCTGTAGCCACTGAACAGTGTCACAGCAGATAAAATTTGCCCCCTGACACTCCCAAGTGTCAGACATTCTGATACCTTTGGCTTTGATGGAAATGATAATTTGATGTTGAATGCTAAGCCAAGCCAACGTTGGGTTTGGAAGTTGAACCAACACAGAGGGGACTTTTCCACCCAGCTTCACTTCTGCTGCCTCTGCAGCAGTTCCCCATAGCCAGGCTGCTTACACAGGGCTTGCTTAACATCATCACCCATTCCTGCTCTGACAGGGCCCTGCAGCGTGAAGGAGGAAGGAAAGGGCATGTGGTGTCACAAGGGAGATAAGGCAGGGAGCAAAAACAACCCTGCAAAGGTGGGCAGACACAGCTGGCCTGACTCAGGGCTGAGCCCATTCCCTTCAGAAGGGGGAAGAAGCCAAGTGAAATAAAGGACAAGGTTTAGCTAAGGTTTGGCCACTTCAAAATGTGTTTTTAAGCATGATCAATAGATTTACTAGATCCTCTGACTCTCAGGAGACAGTCCTGCAGTGTTTACACCCATGGCATAAGGAGGCATTTGCAGCCATGGGTAAGTAACAGGCACTTGAATTGACAAGCCCAGACAGGGCCATATCTCCACAGACCCACTGGCTGAAATCAGCTCCAGCCTTCCTTGCCCAAACTCCACCATTCATCCCCACCTCACCAGTATCCAGGCTGGGATGTTCCTGTGACACCCCGAAGCACTGATGAAAATTCAGATTAAAACATCCTCTGTGGGATTGAAAAGAAAAAAGAAAACTGTTGCAGGGCAGCAACATTTGTGGGGGATTCTGAAAACATTTTTTTCCCATCCTGGGAAAGACTTTTTTGCATTTGGGGCACAATAATAGGCAGATAGGATTTCTCTGGAATAAGCAGATTAAGAACAACTCAAGGAAGGGTGGTAACACTGCACAGTCAGAAGGAAAAAGCCCCAGGGCAAGGCAAGTTTGGCTCAGCTGCCCCAGACAACTACCACAGGGCCTGAGCTGCAGCCACTCTGCTTATCAGCAGTGCAATGATTTTGTGTCCATGCTGAAATCTGCTCCCGAGATGGGCCCATGCCTGAATTCCCTCCTCCCTTCAGCCAACAATGCACAGGCAAACTATGTAACCAGCACTCCGTCCAGCCCCTCCAGCTCTCCAAGAACAGCCACCACCCACATGTCAATGAGAGATGTGTTTGTTTGTGTCTCACTCAAGTCCCCGTTTGTCCTCTCTAAAAACCACGGAGTAATCCAGCCCCAGGGCAGGCTCCAGCCTGGCACAGCACCAGAGCAGAGTGGGGGGTGCCCGAGACCTTCCCCACACCACTGCCTTTAAAAACAACTCTGGGCTGAGGTGACTGAACTCATTTTTTTTAATTATTATTATTATTATTATTATTTTTTCCTCTCCAGGCAAATATAGGCTCTGCACAAACCAGTCTGACTCCAACTCAATCTGGCACTTCCCAAAGGAACTGGAGGAACCGGTTGGTGATGGGGCAACCCCTCCACAGCCACCATGGTGCCTGGGTGGGCACCTGTCCCAGCCCCCACACCCACAGAGATGGCAGTGACATCCACCTCCATCACCTCAGCCATTTCTGTAAGGAGTTTCATCAGGTTTCCAAGCAGTCAACAATGCCCTCACCTCTGTATGTGGCAGCAGGGCTCTCCTTCCAGCTTGGCCCAAAGCCCTTCTCTCTCAGCTCATTCCAAGTGGGACAAACATGTTTATCACAGGAGCAGTCAGGACCAAGCAGGATTTGGCCTCATGGCTCCATTTTTCCATATGGAGAGGAACCTACCAGGCTGCTGGAAGCATCAGGGAAGAGCCACCTCCCTTTCAGGACAACACAGAATTGGCAGCAAAGCCAGTTCAATCCTCATTACTCACACGAGATGCTCCTCACATCCCAGCTGAGCACTCAGAACTGTTAGAAACTGTTAGCACTTAGAACTCTGGCTGCAGAGGGCAGAGCCCAGTCCCTGGTGCTGGGACAACCTCCATGGTGTGTTTTCCACCCCAGAAGCTCAGCCTCACCCAGCCTCCACCAGAGCAGGGAGTGTGCTGACACAGGCATGAGTAATACCATGAAATAACACTCCAGTAAGGCTGAAGGAAGAGCCTCCCTGCCCCAGTCCAGCCCTGCATTGGGGGGCACAGCAGCAGAAGCAGCCCTGCTGCAGCACACATTCACCCCAGGAACCAGCCCAGGCTGAGCAGCACGTGCTCCCCAGCAGGAGTACAAAACACACCCAGAAACAGTCCTGAAGCTCTTACTGAACTTCTTGGCTCTTGCCCCAAAACAGTCAAGGCGTGACTCTCCCAAAACCAAGTAGTGCTGACTCCTGCTGCACTGCTACGGCCTCTGAGCCCCAGGAGATGCCTCTGGTTTTCAGAGGAGCCAGGAAAAGGCAAAGCAGCTGAGTCAGCACCCAGCCCAGGGGAGAAAGCCCTGAGTCAGCTCTGTTTCCAGCACAAGTGGACACTCCTCCTCTCCTCTCCCCTCTCAGCACTGCTGGCAGCTCCATCCATGCCCTGGCAGCCCCACTCAGCTGCACACACAGAGCACACGAGCGAGGCTTAGCAGGCTGGAGACCTCAGACACAGGAGCAGCTACTGCTCAGGGCCAGTTAACTCCATGCAAGGACCAAGGGGTCACCCAAAACCTTCTGGAAAACCTCACAGCAACAGAGCAAGGCTACAAGGAGAGCTGTGGGATGGGTTACAGAGCACCCGCGTCTTGCAGAAGTTGAACTCAACGCCCTTCAGCTGGGGAATGGAGGCAAGGGGGGGCCCCAGCTGAAGCCCCCCAGCTGCAGTCACTGCTGGTGCTCTCATTTTTGTGGCTCAGGGCCTTGACAGGCACTCAGCGTCCCAGGAATGGGCTGTCTGCCTCTTCAGAACCCTCTGAACTGGGCCCACCTGAGGCTCAGCAGATCTCCATGCCTGCAAAGCCTGCCTGCCACAGCTTCCTCGTTGTGTTTGGAAGTTCTGCACCCCCTTTGCTGAGCAGAGGGAAAGGAATAACAGATGAGACAAATTTCTTTAAACAAGGTGAGATTGAAATAACTACTGAAAATTTCCTTTGTCTCCCCAACACTCTCAGAGCTCTAGCTGAGGTTGTCCCTGGATGCTCCTGCCCCAAATGAGTGAGCAGCCAGGCGCTGGCCATAGCAACCACCATGTACTGGTGTCAGTGGGTGCTTGCTGGTGGCTGGTGTGTTTCCAGCCTTTGCTCAGCTCCAGCACAAAGCCTGGGAGAACCACTGAGGAAGGACACAAAGCAGAAATCCTCTTCAGCCTTGGCTAGAGATTTCCAAATGCTGACTGGGGCAAAATCAAGGCATTTGGGTGATTTTGAGATAGGTGGTTGTGACACTCCAAAATGAGTTTCACTGGGCTGGGGTTTTTTCATTGTCACCAGGCATCTCATTTTTGGTAAGGGAGGAAGAAAGGGAGAGGAGGAGGAGGAGGAGGAAGTGAGTGGTCACAGTTATTCATTGGATCCCCTCAGTGTCTCTCAGCGAGGCTCTGAGGTCAGGACTGATGGCGAAGGAGAAAGGATTTTCTGGAGAAGGCTCCTTCTTTATCAACCATGCCAGAGTTAGGCCAGCTGGTCCTCACTGGAAGGAGGTTCAAAGTCAGGTGAAGGGGACTGCCCCTGCAGCAGAAAGGGGAATCATTTCTGCTAAGCTGAAAAGGAGAAACTTGATTCTTCTCCCTCGCCAGCAGCCCCATCCTCCAGGCCTGAATTTTGCTGCTGTCAAGACATTTCTTTGTTTTGGCTCTGTATTACTCCTAACCACTCTCAGAGACTTACACATAGCTCCCTCCTGATGTTTTTCTGGTTTATTTCTCAACCAATTTGGTTTTCAATTTGCTGTCTCCTAGAACAGCTGGTCCCAATATTGCTAACGTTATTTACCACTTAACCAGCATCTCTGACACGCATCACCAAGAGCCTTTTCCAGTTCCACAAATAAGGATGGCCTAATGAAGTTTACGATGAGCAGGAGAGCTCCTGTCTGCCTCGGAGGTGTTGCACCACATCAGCTGGTCAGGCTTGGAGCTCATACAAGCCCTATCACACTTCAAAGGCCTGGTTTGCAGGGAACACCTGCTGCATTGCACCACAGGCACGTCCCTGGCTGCCCAACCTCCTCCCCGGGTGTGAACACCCCAGGATGCTCAGAGGAGCTTGCTGCAAGAGCCAGATCACATCTCCTGCCTCCTGCCGGGCTGACTCACTTCCAGTCACAGCCTTTCCCCTCTCAAGCACTGTCGGAGTCTAGAACACTCCTCTGACTGTCCTGGGTGATTCCAGACCCGGACAGGGGGCTGGGAAACCTTGGCAAAGAGTCAAAAACTCCTGTGCCTTCGATTTTAGCCCTTGGGAGAAATTACCACCTCTGTGTGAGGATTTACAAACCATGAGTTTAAGCAGGGTGATAGTTAGTTAGTCACAGGGTGAAAAATAGATTTATAGAGATTTTAGACTGATAAGCAGAAAAACACAATATGGAGTCCCCACGTGGCTTTGGGACTTCTTCCTTCATCACCTCCTCCATTTTCTGCCGTGGCATGGGCATCTTTGGTTGGTTTAGAGTAGAGTCTGACTTCCTAACATGAAAGATAGGTACTGGGAATCTTTTAGTATAAAGATGCTCATCACCTTTGGGGCGGTGTTATTCGCCATGAACTGACCTGCTGAATGGATCTCTGTGGGTCAGGGAAGAAAATGTAGAGATAAGAGAGAATAAACAACCTTGAAAAAGCAGAGGAGATGGCTCTTGGTCTTTCCTTTGATCTCGGTGCTGGGCAAAAAGACTTTTGCATTCTCGGGAAGAACAAAAACACACAGAAACCATAGAGAGCATCACAGCACCAAGGTCTGGGCTGAAGAGATCACCAGTGCTGGTGTCCAAGGTTCAAACAGCTTGGCTATTGTTTAGCTTGAATGTGGCCAAAGCATTCCCACCCATCCCAGAGCCCATTTGTGTCCTTGGATGAGGTCCTCAGTCCCACAGAGAACCAGGCCACAGCATGTCCCAGCACAGGGATAAATCAGGGCAGTGCCTCCTCCAGAAAGGGTTGAGCCATGCTGATGGAAAGTACTTTTATCAGGAGGAGACAGCAGCAGGCTGGAGCTAAAGCAACGCCTGATGCTTCCCAGAAGGAAAACTGGGATCACCCATGGGAGTGAGACAGCAGAGCTGGGGAAAGGTGGCAACACCAGCAAAGAGTTTGATGAAAAGGTACCTACAGGCAGCTCTGATCTTACAGCCAGCTGGCCTGAGGGTGGCCTGGGACATCACTGGGGACAAACTGCGAGGATCACACCTCCCTGCAGCCTGCAAGAAGCAAAGTATATCAGTTCAGCCTGTTCTTCCTGAATGGGAAGCAAACAGGTGATTTCATCATATTCCTCTGGCCTGGCTGTCAGCAAACCAAGCACAGTGACCCTGCTTGCCTCCATGTAGGCACTGAAGTTGTGTTGTTTCAAGAAGAGATGACCCTGTCCCCCCAAAGGATGAAGAAGTTTTCCCCCAGTCATGCAGCATCTGATAACAGACCCTGCAGACACCCACACGAGTTTCCCAACTCACCTATTTGTCACCACAGCAAGCTCTGCATGGCTCATACCTGGGAGGTGATTTAGTTTACCAGTGGGCTCATGGAAAGTCAGAGAAATTGAGGGTTACCATGGAAAATGTTTCCACCAATACAAACCACACACCCGCCAGAGTTCAGACACAAGAACACAGCACGTGCCTTGTGCCTATTTACGGGTAGCATTGCCCAACTGGAGGGGGCTCTTACAGAGGCAATTCAAGTTCATTAGTTCTGCTTCCTAAGGAACAGATAAGTCAGCCTGCTGCTCTTAAGAGGAACTCAATTATGCTAATTAGGTGCCAAGAGGAAGCCCTTCATCTTCAGAGAGCTGCAGTGGTAGGAAGAGCAATGCTTTGCAAGCACCTGCTCCACCTCTGTCCTGAGTCACCTTCAGCCAAGGTCTTTCATTAGGTGGCAACAAGCATGTCCTCACATGGCACTGCATCAATATGTCATTTGCTTCTCATTCCAGAGTGGAGTCAGCACATTTGAGCAAAGACAGTCATTTTTAATCCATCCTTTCCATCCCTGCTGCCAGACAAGCCAAGCTATAATCATGCTTCAAAGGCTTAAGGCTGAGCATTTGGGAACTGGATTTTAGGGCAGTTGGTGAAATTCCTGTGTTAACCTCCCTCTGCACAAAGCACAGGGTGCAAAGGGTACTTTTAAAAAAAAAAAGTCTACCAACAACTTAAACTGCCATAAAAATTGAACTGCAGCCAAAGGTGGAGCTCCAGGGCCAGAGCCTCCCCAACTGTTTGTATTTTGCTTGCACTGTCCTCATAAAATACTGGCTGAACACTTAATTCAGCCTCTTCCCTTTGCTCCCACAGCCTTGCAGAGGAAGATGAGAGTGGGCAGGTTGGAGACCATTCCAGGAACATATTGTTCTTCCCTTCTCATCCTGCCAGCAGTCACTCTGTGCTGGAAAAAGCTCATGAAACACAAGAGGAGAGGTGAGGTGAGGAACAGGGCTTCTGAAACACCCACTCAGCTGTGCTTGTGAGTTACCTCAGTGCTAAATCACATTTTTTAAAGTCTGAAAAAGGCTGGGTTGAGATCCCCAATGTCGAGCAAGCTTTAGAGAGGGGTTGGAGTGAACCATTTTACCCCTCTACTGGTCCTGGCCCATTTCTCTTAAAATTTCAAGTAGGCTGGAGGGAACCTTGGGCCACACAGAATGGGGTGCTGGGTTTGGGGCTTTGGCTTGCAGGAGGCTGAAAATCATCTGGGGTCAAAGCAGCAAATAGGTGGGTGCTAGATTGGGTTTAGAGGTCTTTGCAGAAATAGTTACAGTGCCCTGGAACCTTAACACAGCTAAAAGAAACTCTTCTTCTCCCACTGGCCCACAGAATGAATCCTGCTGAGAGGAGTTCACAGAAACACTTGCAGAGGGATTTTGGTTTCACTTCAGGCCAGTGTTTCGGTTTTTACTGGGGCTTTTACCCCTGAAAAAGGTCATGGGACATCACCTTACCATCCATCTCAGAACTTCCTGCAGCCACCCAAGACCATCCCCTGAGCTGCCCTCCCCAAACCTCAGAACCAAGTTACATGAAGGAGAGGTGAGGGCTCCGGTAGAAAGCGACACCAAATAGAAACTTTTTATTTAAGGAACCTGATGGCCTAAAATAAAAGTTGGAGCAGTGGAGAATGCTGAAGAATGAAGATGGGCAAGAGATTAAAATCCTTGTGAAGGCACCATCAGTGATACATTGAAGGCTGTGGGGAACAGCAGGACTGAACAGAGAGGAGAGCTCCCGTCCCTCCTCTGGGACAGTGCCTGCAAAGGTGGCACACCCTGGTTCAAGCATTTATTTTTCACAAGGTGGCCTGGTCATGTCCCCCTGGACTCACAGGCATGAACAGTCACCCCATGCCAAGCTACCAGCCAGCAAACTTAAAAGCTTCAAGCTACACATGAAGGGGCAGCCTGCCTTTGGAGCCAGTCCCAAAATAGCCCCACTGGCATCAGAGAGAAGAACACTTAAAGGCTGGCCTGCACACATGTCTAAAAATCTCCAAAAATAGCTCTTGCTTCCCCTTTGAAAAACACTGTGGTTCCCAACGCCTCACAGGAACACTGGTTCTGCTCAGAGAAGCCACAAAATAAGCGAGCAGCCCAGAACTGATCTATGAGCACATCTGGACTAGCTGAGATCAGCCTTAAGAAGAAAAAAAAAAAATATTTTAAACAGCACATGTCAAATCCAGGGACCTTTATTTCTCTGGAATGGAAAGAATTTGCTAGCCTGGACAAAAAATTGCAGGCAGCAATTGTACATTCTTTCAAACAAAAAAAAAAAAAAACAACACACACACGTAAGAGTTTGGCTCCATAAATTTCTGTCATAAGAAACAACTTTGAATTGTACACCAAGCTTTTTACAAAGCATCAATGTTAAGATGTTTTACCGTGCTCTATCACATTCTTGGTCATTTATACAGAATACGCCATACCAAATGCTACATCAGCTTAAGACATTTTTAAAAATTAGTATTAAAAAGATACAAAGGCATCTTGGCTTTCATTTGGGTTTTTCTTTTATTAAGACATGGGAGTTTTTCTTTGTTTGTTTTCCTAAGGAAGTCACTAAAAAAATATAATAACTTAATTCATAAGGACAAGATTGGTTAAAAATCCAGCCTTTCTTGCTTGGCAGCCCTCTGAGCTCGTACCTCTGTTGCTTCCATGAGCCTGTGAGCACCGCAGGCTGTGGGGTCTCAGCCTCAAGGTCTGTCCAGCCCCAGTTCCCAGGTTTGTTCAGAGTTTCCACTGCAGCCAGGAAATACTCCTGGCCAAATGCTAAAAGCCATCTTCAGCCAAACAGGGGGTTTCAATCTGGGCCAATCTCACATGGGTTCAGCCCTTTGTCTTTTGCCTCTTTGTACATCCTTTGGAAGTCTTTAAAACGAGGGGCACAGCCTAGCCTGGCCTCCCCAAAGTGCATACGTCCCGTGAAAAGGAAGTCTCCATCTCCTGGCTTCACCCCACACTCGAGCAAGGTCTTTATTTGTCCTCTCCAGTTCCCACTCTCCCCTGTCAGCTGAAAGACTTTGCTCTTCTGCCTGTACAGTTTGTTGACACCGACGTGAATGATGGATTCTTGCTCTTCTGCCTCGTTCGTTACGTTCTGAATGGAGCCTCTGATCACTGGGAACAGAAAAAGATTTTAAGGATTAATTACTCAAAAACGCTCTGGAAGACCCTGGTCCAAACTCAGGCCCGTGCAATCAGGGGAACTGACTTCATTACAGCAGCCCAAGTTTTGGTCCTTTGTTATTCTGAGAGTTAAGATTACCCAGTTACCTCCAGCATATATTTGCATTTTTTATAGTTTATATTTGTAATCTGTCCAGCAAAGGGCACCCACATATTAAATTTAAACAGAAAAATAATTACAGCAGGAAAACAGCATTAATCATGAAGAATTCTAACAAGAAGATATGTGCTAAATTCCCCATGAACACGTACTTTCTGTTCTTCAGCCATTACAGATACAACTAATGCTAATTTCCCTTTTAAAAAGGGAAGCATGGTCAATTAGTGAAACTTCTGGTCTTTTGTCAAGTCAACCAACACTACAGGGCAACAAGATGCATCTCCTAGATGCATCCAAATCCTTGACCTTCTGCGGTGGTTGCTGTGTCAACCTGCCCACCCCGACCCTTGGGGAAGGTGCAGACGACGTTCTGAGCTCCTCAGAACTCTCCCCATGTGCCCCACACCCTCAGATCACATTTCCGTGCTGGTGGGAGGTGCCGGTGTGAGGAGACAGATAAGAGTAAGAGAGAGACCAGAGAAGAGACAGAAGAGAGACAGACAGAGAGAGAGAACAGAGAGAGAGACGAATAGAGACAGAGGAGAGAGACAAGAGAGAGAGACAGAGAGAGAGACAGAGAGAGAGCAGAGAAGAGAGACAGAGAAGACAGAGAGAGACGAGAGATACCGAGAGCGAGACAGAGAGAGAGGAGAGAGGAGAGAGAGAGACAGGAGGACAGAGAGAGACAGAGATGAGAGTAGAGAGAGCGCACAAGAGGAGAGACAGACAGAAGAGAGAGGAGACAGACATAGAGAGAGACCAGACAGAGAGAGAGACAGAGAGAGAGAGGAGCAGAGAGAGAGAGAGACAGAGAGAGAGAGAGACAGGAGAGAGACAGGAGAGTAAGGAGAGAGGACAGAGAGAGGGCAAGGGGGAGAGAGAGAGAGACAGAGAGAGAGAGATGAGAGAGGAGAGACAGAGAGAGACAGAAAGAGAGGACAGAAAGGGAAGACTAA
>CM031873.1:2878992-2907720 GCA_018697195.1 Certhia americana
AGAGAGAGAAAGAGAGATGACACCCTCTGCCCACTGAGAGAAGATCATCTCTTTTCTTGGGATGCAATGTAAAAAGACATAGCATGAGACCTAATATCAGAGAAAGTGAAAAATCTTAAATTGAAGGGAAGATTGAAGGAGTGGCCTGGCTAGGTTGGACTTCTCTTGTAAAGCCATAGAGAGTGGACCAAAACCCTGTAACATATAAAATGCTTTTTGGGGGAATGAAAAGTTCTAGTTATAACTGTGAATTGATGTAATTGTGATCTAATGGAGAAATTTGGACAGGGGAAGATGGAGTGGAAATGTTAACTCCTTCCTAGCCAGATGAAACTTCCAAAGCATGAATCTTGCCCAGTGAGAGAAAGAGACCAGAACAAAAACTGGTGCACTGGCTGGGAAAGGTCAAACTGAATCCATGACAAGGTGTCTGTTGGGGTTTATGGGAGGAGAAGGGATTGGGGAGACAGCAACTCACCAAAATCACTAGTGCAGACAGCCAGGAGGACCTCAGTGTCACTGCAGGGTCGGCAGGGAGCTGCACAGGAAGGGTGACAATTAGCAAAGGACTAGACAGCAGCAAATAAATAATTTTAAATAAATAAACCATTTAAACCAAACAAAAACATGACTGACAGACACACACAACATGGGCACAATCACTCCAAAGATCTGTCGGGCTTCTCTACCACTACAAGAAGTGGGGGCTAGCCCTGGTTAACCCTACAGCCTCCATGAGATTTTTGTACCCAAGCAGGAATCTCTTTACCAGTCCTGCTGGGATATATTGTTTAGCAAACATTGTACATGCTCACTGCACTTATGCAAATATATTTTAGTACTGGGTGGATTTGCAGGGTCCTCTGCTGTAAATTCACAAAAAAGCTTTCAGATCATGTGTCTTCTATACTCTGATGGCAAAGCTTCTTTCTTACAATATCTGTCAAGTGTTGTTGGGCCATTTAGTCATCACCACATCAAAGATCCAGGAGGTTACAGAGTGGAGGAGGCAAAGAGGGGAGGAAAAAACCCCAATGCATGTGTTGGAGGGTGTTAAGGCAAAGCAGAAACTCGAGCCCGTATCTGTTTGAGCTCAAGCAGCACAAAGACTATTTCCTGTACTGCTGGAAACATTTGGATATCTGCACTAATCTAATCAATGCAAGAATGTGGCTCCTCTTTGTACTCAGCCAGATATTTCTGAGGAGAAGGTGCTGTAGTTGCAGTACAGATGTTTCTATAACACCCTGTTGAGTTCAGGAATTTGCTTATTATCAGGATCTGCCCTGCCTGGCCGTGCTCAGTGAGTCTGTCCACAGTGGCACGAGGATCAGAACCTTGTCTGTCACCTGGTGTCACCTCAACACATCATCCAGGATAATGGAAACCCTGGATCAGCACAGGCACAGGCTCCAGCAAAGCAGGGCTCCCACTGGTGATAAGATTCCAACACAAAGTCCACCACCAAACTGCAAACTGAAGCCACCCTGCTTCTCCCCACCCCCAAAAAAATTCAGGTTTTGAACCTCAACATCTGAAAACACTTAGCTGAGATTCCCAAATAGTCACAGCCTTCCTCTCTCCCCACCTGCTTCCCACAGTTTATCCATTGCACTTAAAAGCAGATTTAAGCTTGTGCACACAACTCGCAGCTGGTGCCTCCGATGCTCTGTCACCCTCCTGTCAGACAGCACAAGCCACTCTCTGACACAAGACATGGCAAATCTCTTCTTTTTTCCAAGGACCCAGAAAGGCAGTGATCCAGAAAGAAGGATTATTGAACCAAATCCACCAGATTTGCTCCAGTCAGATGATTCATACACAGTGTAACACGCTGTTTAATAGGATTAAAGGAAATGTAAAATGCACTTTTGCTGGGCAGGGATATTCGAAGGAATAATTTAAGGAGTTTAAAAAGCTCCAAAAGAAGAGACAAGGAATAGTCAAAATAGCATCTGGATCAATCACATTTCTGTTTAGTTTGAATACCTCCAAAGCTTTCAGAAACAAGCCAGCTTCCCCTGTCCTTCTTTCCCCACTTACTATTTCAGTTCTCTCTTTCAGAAAAGTTTGGAAAATGTTTAATATAATGAAAAATGCAGAACCAGATGAAGCCTGGACATAACTGGAGTACTAGAACGAATTCAGGCTAAAGATACTTCAGGTTTTAGACTCAAGAGATTTTGGTCAGTGGCTAGACCAAACTTACAAGCTTCATCTGACAAAGAAAATTGTAACAGAATCACGGAATCATTCAGGTTGGAAAAGACTTCTAAGATCATCGAGTCCAACCATTAACTCAGCATCCAAGTGCCACATCCACACAGGTTTTGTACACTTCCAGGAATGGTGCTTCCACCACTTCCCTGGGCAAGTTTCAGTGTGTTAGTCACTAAACATCCTACTCTGGAGTTATTTCATTCGTGGCACCTCCCAAACCCATCCAGGGCAAAAGCCCCCCTTCCCCAGTCTCCCTCTGTCCAAATGAGGACCTGACTTAGGTCAACCAAAGAGAGGGAACTTGCACAAATCCCACGGCATTTTTACATGGACACAAGCTCCAAAACAAAGTACAGCTGAAGGATATCCTATAAACCCACAGCTGGATTTCAGATATTTCGTTCTGGAAAGACCTAGTAATAAAAAGCCATCTCAGACTTTTTAAGTCTTGGTTTAGACCAGACATCTCTGTAGTTCATCCAACCCCACCAGAAAATTGAAAACACCGAAATGACTAAGGCATTTCTGCTCTCCAAAGGAGTGCAACACAAGCAACAGCATTAAAGATGAAAAACACAATGTTTTAAAAGTGGTTCCTTCCATTTAAATAGACTGACACAGTAATAAATCAAATGAACAAATCTCCATGGGTACACAGAATCAAATCATTTTAATTGTGGACCCTAGGCAAAATCCTGCAGCCTTCTTAAACACAAAAGGAAATTAAAAATGCTCAGCATTGCTCACACTAGATCATTACTTAAAACCTGCTTCAGGTCCAGCTGACTCACAGCAGTGTGGTGGCATGTGAGCTGCTTTAACAACGATTTTCCACCACCCATCTCTGCAACTCCAGACAGATGAAGACCAAAAATCCTCTCCTGTGGGACAACTCCCACATCTGCATTCACAGGGTATCAAATAGATCTTGCAAGCAGCAAAAACAAGGTATGGAAGCACAGATGGAAAGCAAGTTGTGAAGGATTACTGCTGAGGTAAATGGACCATTAAAAAGCAAATAACATCCACTGGCTTCAGCCAAAGCCTCATTCCTATAAAGGCTCATAAAAGAAATTAAATCCTTAGGAGGTGGCAATGCCTACACTTTCTTTGAATCACAGCCATGAAGGAATCTGTATGTTCAACACAGAAGTTCATAGCTTTAGCTGCAGTTCAGCACTCATTCCCCTTGGATTGGGCAGCAGGTTCTCTGCTCCATCCATAGGTCAAAAAACCACATACACCTCAGGCTAGAACAGGACGAATTCTTATAACTATAAAAAAAAAAAATTTAAAACCCTAAAAACAAAAAACCAAACAAACCAACCCCAAGAAAAGCACCTCCTTCATGCACAGCAGGTGAAGATGTTAATTTTCTGGGGAACTGGGCCTGGTTACTAAACAAGGCAGCTGTGTTAGCCAGATCCTGACTCCCTGGGGATGTCTCCAGGGCTGCCCAGGTTCTCACATCCAAAAGGGAGCCTATGAACTCACAACAACAATATCAACGTCAGCTGCTCTAATTCCTTCAAACTCCGTGAGCCAAAGAGCCTTAATTCATACAGCAGCAGGAGAAAGGTGGGGGAGAAAAAAAAAATAGAAAAGCAACATTTTATTGAAGTCCTCTAAAGCCCAGATGCCTATAACTCAACTCCACCAGCGGTGGCATAAAGCCTGCATTGTGCATGTCGGCCGCCGACTCTCCTGGGAGTGCCTTTGATGGATTTTGACAGTATCCTGACCTGAAGTAACCTGAGGCAGCCCTCTCCCTCCAACACCCCAGCCCAGTGCCCCCAAAGGCCTCTCTATTCACCTCCCCGCAGAGGGAGATGTAATTACATCATTCCTCACAAGCCAGCAGTCATGTCCCAGCTGCTTTGAGCGATTTGCCCTCTGAACCTGGTGTTACTGAGGAGGACGAGGCGATGCTAACAATAGACCCCACTTGTTGGCCAACAGTTTTGTCAAACACGACGCTGGTCCTCTCCTGGACCTCTCCACAGGGAGGCAGAAACTCTTGGTAAGAGAGAAGGATGTGCCCTGGGGAGATGGCGTGAGCCTCAGGTGGCAGATGCAGAGCCCAGCTCTGCCAGCATCAGGGAGTTGTGCTGCCTAGAAAGGATTTTGCCCAATATTGTGGATGGATTTGAGTGGCCCTTTAGTGCTGCAGTTTAGCAATCTGGTGGTGGGAGGTGTTGCTAGCCTGTCTCAGCTCACTCACACAGCTCCAGTCCTTCCTCCCTTGGTTTGTGTGCATACAGCCCTTCTTTCCTTGGAGAAGAGGAGGTGGGGGTTATGGAGGGGCCATCCTCAAGGATGACAGCTCCCTGCAGGACACACGCAACCGAGACGTGCTGGCTCTGGCTGCAGGCGTCACAGAAACCACATGAAGAGGCCTGGTCTCCTTTTGAAACATTTGTGTTTCAACAGCCACCCATGGGTCTGCCTGACCTGACCTTACCCCAAAACCAGCTTCCAACCCACAAGAAAGAAGTTTCCTCTGCCTGTGCAGATTTTTCTCAACTCTCTCCCCACCGTCAGGGCTATGGGAGCCCCCGAGAAGCCGAGCTGCAGGTCCCTGCACACCATCCCAACGTGCCATCAGTGAGCCCAAAAAACCTTCTCCACCCTGTGTCCCCAGACAGGCTGTCCTGAGCATCCACCCCGGCGCCGGCAGCATGCACAGGAAGACAGGTTTTAAGCAGAAGTGAAAATGTTGAACCCAGAGTAATTGCAGAAAACCACTTCACCGAGGAATACCCTTTGGTTTCGAGAAGGAGCGGGCGCACGCGTGCCATGTGGTAAAGGTGTGGATGGGGGGGAGGAAGACAGAGCTCTTTATCTGCACCTCCATGGCACACATCACCCACACCTCAGTGCTTCTGAACCACCCTTTGATGAGCAATCAGGCCTTTTTGAGCATCAAAAGCTACCAAGGAGGTCCAGGCAGGGTTGAAGTGTTATTTTCTGTTCATTTTCAGTTTAAATCTTCTGATTAAAAGTAGTCTTTTCTCTTCAGGACGCGTTCAGATGGCTCTTGTTGCAGCCCCTGTAGCCACACTTGTGTGGGGCCACAGACCCATCTCCCTCAGCCTGACATCAGCATTAGCTCATGTGAAACAAAAAAACCCACCCACACCTTTTAAACTCTTGCTGCCAGCTCTGTAACTGGCAGCTCTTGCTGGCAGCACCCAGACTGGAAAAGGCATCATAGGATGAGTCTCCTTCCTGGAAACACAGAGCGCAGACTTCCCAGAGCAGATTATAAAAATAGAGATGTGGTTTCTCCAATAATGGTGTGTTTCTCTGTTATTTTTTTGAGTCCTAAGCAAAAATGATTATGTCTCAACTGCTTACTGGATGAGTGATTTAGCTGGGACACAAGAGTTTAGGGACAAACATCATATGAGCAAGAAAAAAAATAGTAACTCTTGCCCTGATCCTGCTGTAACTAATTACAAAGCGAAATAAATCCTTGTAATTATTTCCTCTTAAGTATGCCTGTTCTTCCTCTCTGAAGGAGCCTTTCTTCCATGAAGCAAACCTCTCACAGCTCATATCCCAAACAAAAAGCTCTGCTTTGCAGAGGAGGTGGACAAGAATTTGATAACCACTCTGGTTTACCAGGCTGTGACTAGTCCTTTCCTTTCTTGATACACCTCAACTTTCCTCACCACCTCAGAAAGTTCTTCCTGAGCAAGCCAAAACAACATTCAACCTCAAAACCTTCACAACCCCCACACCGAAACACCACCTAAAACTACATCAATGCATCTGCACTGTCAGTGCATCTCGTATTTGAAAGGAACGTGCTGGCTGGGAGCTGAGGCCAGCAATGCTGCATCCAGCACACCTGCATTCAACATAATACCTGCAGCCACACAGCCAGGGAAAAACAGGGCCAGAAGACACAGAGCCTCTCCACAGCTGGGCTGGAAATTACTGACACCCTGTCACAACACACAGAGGAGCTCTCTCATCACTCCTTTGTTTTACAAGGTTTTCCTGTCTTTGGATGGGATAGGATTACAGGGCTTTCTGCAAGCACTGCACTTTTTCCAGCCTGTCAGTAGGAAAACACCAAGCCAGAGAACAAACAGGAGAACTGGGCTTGCCCTGCTCCCAGCCCCATGGATCAATGAGCCTCTGACATGCGGCCACAGAATCACAGAACAGCTTGGGACAGAAGGGACCTTAAAGATCATCTCATTCTCATCCCCTGCCATGGGCAGGGACACCTTCCACTATCCCAGCTTGTTCCAACGTGGCCTTGGGCACTGCCAGGGATCGGGGAGCCACAGCTTCACCGTGCCAGTAACCTCACTATCCTCAGAGCAAAGAATTTCTCTCTAACATCTAATCTCAATCTCTTCTCCTTTAGCTTAGAACTGTTACCCCTTATCTTATCATTATCTGCCCATGTCAAAAGACACTCTCCTATTTTATTTTTTTTTTTTTTGTTTTAAGCACTGGAAGGCCACAATGAGGCCGTGCTTTGATGAATACAAGGTTAATGCTATGAGTAACATAATGAGAGAGTTTAGTGCTCTTCTGAAGGCAGAAGTGTTCATCCCCCTGTTTGCTAGAAAGTGAATCTGAGCCCCTGTGCTGAGCAGAAGAGGCAATTTGGGACAAGGATCATGAGCACAGATACAAAACTCAAAGATTCCCTTCTTCTTACAGCCAAGATTTGGTACAGGAGAAGGTGGTGATGGAGCAGCTGAAACAACATCATGAGGTGCAATGGACATCCTTCCGTAGC
The DNA here is from genome assembly GCA_018697195.1 of Certhia americana. Lineage (NCBI taxonomy): Eukaryota > Metazoa > Chordata > Aves > Passeriformes > Certhiidae > Certhia > Certhia americana. The sequence continues at coordinate 2,885,975 of CM031873.1, forward strand.
CTCTCTGTCTGAAGAAGGGATAACCGTGATTTTACCCCTGCAGAAAAGGAAATGTCAGCTCTCATTCCTTGCCTTAGCTCGTTTCTAACACTCAGCTCCACTTGCACATATGTACAAGTTTCCAGAAGTAACTTGGAAAATATAGACCCTGGCCAAGAACAATTTAAACCTGCAAATAAATTTAATGAAATGCAGACTTCTGCAAGCTGTGGCATGGACTGTGACAAGAGAATTGAGTTAATACCACTTCCTTCCTGCAGAGAAAGAATAAAAAAAGCATATTGTAAAACCTCACCATCAGAGATGTGATGACCTTTGTGTTCTGAGAAACGTTAGGACAAGAGATCATAAACCAGAAATTTATCTTTTCACAGAACTGTCTTCCAAGAGGGTATTAAAGTCCCTAAGCACCAAAGATTAACTGTTTATGTAAACAATGTGAGGAAGAGATTTGGTTCTAGGCAAGCTCCATTTGCAATAGCTTTCAAACTGAAACTTGGCCCAGCAGATACAGAGCACGTAAGGATCCTTTGGGATTGATGCCTCTTTGCTGTTCCAAGATGCAGCAGCCATTCTAACAAATGAGCTGAAAGGTCAGCTAGAAATACAGCCATTTGTTTAAAATTTAAAACAAAAAAAAAAAAAAAAAAAAAACCAACAAAAAAAAGGAATAAAAAACCCACAGAGCAGTTTTTACTTAAGCAGCATTAAACATTATTAAACTCCACCTCCATGCATGAGTTGAATCAACCCAAGAGAAATGGTGAGCAGTGTCACAGCTTCAAGACACTTCCTTCTGTCCCTCCTCTTCCCCCTCTGTGACAAACCCCAGCACTGGCGTGGGCAGAGACAGAATGGTGACTGGATCAGTGCCACATCCCAGCCCAGCTCCTACACTTACCCATTGCATCACAGCTCTATAAAAACCCTCAGTTACAATCAAGTCTGCAAGATACTGTGTCTGAAAAGCCCCACTCAGCAGATCAGATGTCCAGTTAAATTCCTCTCTCAGTGCAGCAGCAGCAGAGCCCAGCAAATGAAAAGTGTCTCTGCAACCACACTAGTTCCTGTGCAAGCAGCACCTGTACACATCTGCTTTTCTCTTTTTTTTTTGCTTCCCTCTTCTCCCTCCCTACCTGCAATTAAAGGGAAGAGATGGCAGCAAGATAACTGCTGGGAATTCCTCCTGCTCTACGTGCATAAGACACCACTATAAAGCCATAAAAAAGCAGCTCTATTTGACTATCTCACAGAAAATACCTCTCTCCTTCCTCAAACCTACCACTACTGCCCAAGGGGGATTAGGAGTGGGAAGCATGAGGAGAAATGAGCTGCTGGAAGTCAGAGGTGCCTCTGGATGGTTATGGGGCTGCTCTGCCCTGCAGCAGAAGGGTTGGGGCAGTGTCCCTCGCTGTCACCCCATGAGAAGATTCCAGCACAGCAGCTGCACCCCTGCACTGCTCACCTGCCACACAGGACCAGAGGAAATGCTTCCCCTGCAAAGACTCATGGCATGGCTTATCCTCTTCCAAAATCCACTCTGAAAATATTTCTTCTTTCTGCTGAAGAAAACATCTTGCCAAAGCCCAGTAAAAGCTGACACGGGTCAGAGCTAGGAAAACGCAAATTTATTGAGTTTTTGATGTCTTGCTGGGCTTTGTCTCTGATAGCTAACACAGCACTCAGCTGTCCTGCAGTGCTTGCACAGCAGAAAATGAACAAGTGAGGTGTTTTTCACTCCCATGCCCTGGGGAGATTGTGCAGCCAAGCACTTCTCCCTGCTCCTGCCAGGGCTACGGCAGAGGCTGGAGCCAGCACCTACTACCAGGCTGGAAACCTGCCAGGAGCACAAAAGCCTCCCCTCCCTCCTCCCCTTCGGTCCGGTCCATTAATGCCTCTGATGGAGAAGAGGAATAGAATTAAGAAACAAGTGGCTGGTTAAAGTTAAACCCTGAGAGTTGAAAAATGACAGACCAAAGATTAAGTGAGTCTTTAAAAAAAAAAAAAAAAAGCACATGTGCACTCAGCTCCACACAGGTCCTTCTCCTTCCTGCTTCTAGAAATCAAATTCTTTTTGGTATGTGGGAGAGCTCTGAAGGAAAATGACCAGTTTTCATTATAAAACTGTGTTTATTTGATCAGCCTGTTTTTGAGAAGGGCTGTGAAGGGGCTACATCTACACAGCAAGAGGTCCTTGATGCCTTAACATTGTTCAGCTAACCTTAAAAAATCTACTTAAAACTCTTCATTTGTAACAGTAAAAGCTTTGAGATCCATCACCTTTTCTTACTTAAAAGCACACCGTGCTTGGGCTTATCAAACCTATTCACCAGTTCTGAGTAGGAACATTTTTTTTCTCGCAAATTTCTGGCATCCACTTGCAGATATAAGAAATTGATGCTAATTCTGGCAGTTCTGGAGGGGCAGAGGTGCATCCTGTACAAACAGGAATAATCTTGGGTGGCAGACAGGGCAATGAATGCCAGACAGGTTCCGTGTGCATTTCCCAGCCCTTCTGACCACTACAGCTCTCCTAGGCCTCCAATACAAAAAGGATATGGGCAAACACCAGAGGTGATGCCCATTGCAGGAGTTCAGGCTCAAATCCCAAAAAGGAGTCAGGAGGTGCCTGTACAACCAATACCAAAAAAATCCTGCCACAAATCTTAACAAAGGTTATCTGGACCTTGGCTGTCATAGGCAGCAGCTTTTCTGAGCCACTATGAAACCTCCCAAGGTCAGACATAACATATCACAGCTTTAGGAGGATATCCTCCAAGTATCTGTGCAATATTTCAGTGAGTGTTTTCTGGCTTCCAGCATAGATTGAGGTGAAGGAGATTTTCTGTCCTGCAAATCAAGACTCCAACACAGGGAAGATTTGGCCCATGTTGCAGTCAGTGGGAAGAGGAATGCAGCTTCCCCACCCTCTCATCCCTTCTTTAACTACGGCCTCAGGAATTAGCAAACTAAACAGTTTTGCAGAGCAAGCACAGAGCATTTATTAAAGACTGCCAAGCAACTGGGCTGGATTGCAGCTCTGTTTGTGGGACCATCTCTGGGGGTACACAAAGGTCAGAGCAGAGTGGAGCCCCAGCTGCCCGCACAATACACCTGACTGCTTATTGCTTCTGACTGCCCACTGAGTTGAGAAATAAGCTAACGGCATTCGTGGCCAGTCTAGCAAAAATAAGCTATTTGCTATCCCCCCTCTCCCCTGCAGCTGTGTATTTATCACTGCAGCCCCATTGCCACCTCCTCTGCCCACTGCAAAACCAGCTCCTGTTTGACAACATCAAAGGACAAGCAGGGCCAGAGAAGATGCTGGCAAAACCATCTTCTTGGGAGAAAGAGATATTAAATTAGGCAATCCATCCAATTTTGGTGTGGCCTTTCTTTGAAGGCTTCTTGTCCAAAATTTTTCAGACTCAGGTCCCCTGAACATCACCCTTGCTCAGTTCAAGATGATGTACAAGCATGGGCGCTCGCTGAGCATCAAAACAGCACTTTGAAACCATTCCACACAGGGAAAAAAAAAAATAAAAATCGAAAGCTTTGTTCTCAAACTCTCCCACCCAGTCAATCATTCACTGCAAACCTGACCACTTCAGGCACATGAATAATTGGAGAAGGTTTCCAGCTTCTCAAAATTAATCCCACTCCAGGCAGTGTTATAGTGCAGCCAGCCTGATCCAGCTAGGTGCTGCTCAGTGACACGCAGTTCAAAAAACAGCTTTAAATGCGTTCTTTGCACTTAGGGTTAGGGAATGCTAATGTTTATATTTTCATGGTTACTTTGTACCATGTTTTGGATCAGCCATTACTACAGGAAAGACAAAGTTAGTGTGGAGTCCTGCAAGGAGGGGGAACACACAGTAAAAAATAAAAAACATTTTAAATATTATATCCTAGAGCAGGAGTGCCAGAAGGATCCATTGCATAGCCATGAACTGCAGTGTATTTTGAGAAACTGCAATAAAGGCTGTTTTCTGATGTTTTTATCTTAAAACTCGCTTATGACCTTTTAGAGAAAAGTCAAACAAATCATCAAAGCTTTAGGTGCACAGGTGAGCCACCCAGCAAGGTGTAATCAGGCTAATAGGGCAGATCCCTCAACCTGACTGTTTATTATTCATTTCTCCAGCAAACCCCAAATGGGAGGAATGCAGTATCAGCCTGTTCTGTGCACTTGATAGAGTCACAGGATGTTTTGGGTTGGAAGGGATCTTAAAAACCATCTAGCTCTAACCCCTCAGCCCCAAGAGGTATGAGAGTTTTAACCTGCACACAAAACAGGGAGAGGGGAAACACAAAGCAAGGCATTTTTCCCATCTGCTGGGGAACAGACCCCATGCAGCACCCAGTGGTGCTCCCACAGTGCCAACACCTCAGATGGTCACAATTACTCAGGCAGAACCTGGGCAAGGCATAAAGGTCATGGGGACTTTCAGTTTAAGTGTTCCAAGGGCTTCTTTCCACCACCTCTTCTGCCCACAGCAGCGAGGAGTTCAGCCAGGGTTGCCCTGGCAAAGAGTGGGCACAGCAGGCACGGCCTCCTGCTCGCCAGCCTCGACACAAAACACCAAAAACTTTCCACTCTGACAAGTGGAAAATACACCAGCATGAGGGTGGTGAAATACTGGAAGAGGATGCACAGAGCAGTGGTAGATGCCCCTAAACCTGGAAATATTCAAAGCCAGCTTGGATGGGGCTCTGAGCAATGGGGAACAGTGGAAGGTGTCGCTGCACACTGCAGAGGGCTGGACTGGATGGACTTCAAAATTTCTCTTCCAATAAAAATCATTCTGTCATCCCACAATCTGCTGCTTCAGGTTACAAAGCTAAAGCAGCACATCCAGCCTCCAAAAAAGATAAAAAACCCTAAAGATTGGGTATTTAGGGTGAACCAGAGGAAAGAATGAGACTAGGATCCTACAAGGTGGAAGGACAATAGAGCCCTGGGAGGATACCTGCAAAGACAGTGCCCTGTCTTTGTGCCGCAGCTCTGCCAAACACACACTGCATTAAAGATCACAAGAAGGGTGCTTTAAAAAGCCACTTGTTAGCAGAACCACTGGTATAGCCCCAATACTTCTGAGCTTTCTGAATTTCTGCTCTGTTTTCTCAGGACAGTGAATTAATAACATACAGGAAATAGCTGAATACTGTTAATTACTTAACTGGAATTATCCAGTTTTGCCTTGTTTTTCAGATATCCACACAAGTGTTGTACCTCCCATGTATTAATAGTCTCAGCCAGGTACCCAGCATTAATAAAGAAAACATATAAAACAGTTAATAGAATCTGCACTAAATCTGTAGATGCCATCAAGATAAAGGGGCATTTTTGTTAAAGTTTGACTTCTTTATTTACTACACAAAAGCAGGTGGGTAATGAAAGGGCTTTCAATATACCCTCTGAGCTCTGACAACTAAATTACAGACATCCCCATGAGTGTGCAATGGGAAAAGCAAACTACACAGCTTGAACAAAGCTGGACCCAGAGCTTGATGAGACACTTTTGAAACACAGACTTTAAGAAACAAAATTAAGTTCCTCTGCTGGGACAGGGAGGCGGATTCACCTTCCTCTCCAAAACTTTTGGTCAAACTATAGATTCTCGTTTCAGATCAGTTGAGCAGAAGCTGCAGTACTCAAAAAGTAAATTACTCTCAAAGGACATTCACAGCTTTCACAGAAATTTAATACAAGCAGTTTGCTGTGGTGGAAGGCAGCCCTAACCCAGACACAGCTGAGAAGCTCCTGTGGGTCAGCACCTTCAGAAAACTTGTAGGGAGTAAATGGCCACACCACATTTTGCCAAAACCTCCACCTACTTGCCAGTATAGGCAGCATAGCTGATATTCAGAGAATTTTCTTCCAGCACAAGCAGAAAAGATTAGAATCAACAGAATTCAACAACTTAAACAAGTTCTGCTGATTGTCCAATGGCCTCAGGCCAAAATGTCACAGTGCCTCAGCTCTTCATTTGGGCAAACACTGAGGCTTCAGAGCATGAGCTGGAGTTAATGGACCATCAGTGTGGATGGGAATGATAGAGGGGTGCAACCCAAAGCCTAATCTGAAATCAAAAGCACTTTCAGTCAACCATCACTTTGGATATGAAGAGAGAACACACCCATCAAGATGCCTGAATTGTCAAGGTGACCCTTCTTAGGGACTACTCCCATTATATGATGTCGAGCACTGTTTGCCTTCACTGCTCTTCCCATCTTAAGAAACTACAACCCCACAGAAATGCACTTTTTTTGACAGCTACTATCACGGTAAAAAAACTTTCCATACCAGATGTCAGCAACCTGAATTAAACTCTATCAGCATATTACAAATTCTTCCTACAGTTAGGAAAATCTTAAGAGAATGTGGTAAGGTAGAGTCAGAGCCAAGAAAAGGGTTAAGTCCCCAAAATCTAGAAAATTGTTAAGACTGCCCTGTCATTCAACGTTTCCAAAGAAAGGGAAAGGCCAGTGCAGAACGTGCATGTTTTTTACTGTATTACTTGCTAGACTCTGATTAAGTGGGGAAAGAATGGCTGTAAACTAATAAAACTTGAGGATTTCTAATTAAACCACAGGCACCATGCCAAGCATTGTTGATTTGTTGATGCACCCTGCAACGTCAGGACTCGAAGGACACAACAGGTCATTAAAGTATTAAACAGATGACTTACACCCTTTAATCAGCGCTGGGATGCCCGGTTAGGAAGAGAGAGTAAATTCAAGGGCAGAGTACAACAATTATCACCAGGAAACAAACACAGCGTTTAGGGAAAGTGGGGAGAAGTTGTTAGCAAGTGGTTATTGCACAAGGAAAGGGCTGGATTGCTGAGCCTCACACCTGGGTCTTTTATCATAGCCATCTCCCCACTATGAAGGAGCAAGAAAATCATGCAATATTTGGGATTTTCAGCTCTTTGCCATCAGAAGCACTGCAGCTTCCTCTGCCCAGCACATCTCAGACTCCATCAACAACAGCATCTCACTTTTGTCACCTCTTCACACCTACTGCCAGCTCCGCTAAACTCTGTCAAACTGCAACTGAGACGCGAGCAGCCTCCTTTCTCCAGAGTGCAGCAGCCAAAAACATCAGCCACGTTTGTGACCAAGGGACAGAAGTAAGGCTGGCGGGAAACGCAGAACTTTAAACCCAGTTTTCAGCTCCTTTATGGTCAGCACTTGCCTCTGACTTGAGCCTCCTCTCCAGTAAAGAACTCTTCAGTGATTTCAGTGGTTGTAAACTCCCCCTCCAAGTGAGCAGCTCAGTAAAAAGGGCATTTCATCTGAGGTTTTCACTAGAAGCAGCTCCAGAAGAAAGGAGGTCCACAAACTGCAAAGAGCCTCAAATATATTGCTCTGTGGAAGCCTCACAAGGCAGCTCTTTGGCAGTTCCCCCAGAAGTACATATATTTATAGGAAAATAAAAGTGCTCATCTAAGTGAGTAGTGGAAAGAGTCATGTATGGCATTTTCATCGTGTTTTCACCCTGCACAGCCCCTCCCCGGAGTCTGGGGATCCAAAAAAAGGCAAGAGAAATAATTTAAAATACAATAGAGATCCCCAGTTTGCCCTGAGGATCTGCTGATGAACTATTAAAAAACTTCTTCTAGCCAAACAAGACACTTGGAGAATGAAGCAGATTCCCCACCACATTGTTTCATAGGACAGCACTGAAATTCAACCAGTGTCTGTTACAGCTGAAAATACAGCAGTCACTGAAAAAGTGATTTAATGTGCCTAATAAAGAGGAAGGCTGTAATTGGATGCAGTCCCCAGTCTGACTTCTGAGCGTCCCTGAAAAAATGCTCCCATCAGCTTTAAAAACCTCCAAGATTTTATGTGTAAAGAAGAGCATTTAGTTCTGAAAACACAGCAGTTTGTGCTGGCTTGTGGTGGTAAAGGACGTCAGCATAAAGTCCTCAATGTTAGCAAAGCTCAGGAAAAACCCTAAGTGCAGACTAAACCCAGCAGTGATAGATAAGCAGTGTTCCTGTCATATTATTTTACTATATGCAAAAGCAATTTCAACTCTTTTGGAAAAGAAAAGAACACGGGACTTTCTTTACTAAGTTTAAGTGACTTCCCATTAGCCTGTCTGTGTGTCCATCCTCACAGCTTGATAGAGAAAGCAGCACTGAATCTGGGAACATTCTCCAAATAACTGATTAAACAATGTATTTAATGTCTTCAGCAATGGAATTTTACTACATAGCTGACATTCTGCACAATGTATTCATCTTTGCACAAATGATCTTACTGGGAAAGCAGCTCTGCAGAGATACCCCACTTCATTTGCAGCACATGTTGGATGTAGCAGAGCTGTCTGCTTAAAATGCAGAATGCCCAGTAAGAAGCTACCACTTGTGAGCATGGCAAAAGTAAAGGCAGTGACTTCGAATTTAGAATATGTGTGTTTATATATTTTTTGTTTTAATGGCAAAGCTGCCACCTGTCAGTTCCCGGGGTTACTGCATCAGCCCTGAGCCCAGCTCTGCTCAGCTGAGTCCAGCTCAGAGCTGCTCAAAAATAAAGCCCCATCCGAGCTGGCGTGACAACATTTAACACTGGCAGGGCTGCACAAATACACAAACAGACAATCCAGAGCCTGATGTGGAGAGGAGCCAGGGGAAGGGAGAGGATGGAACAAGTTCTGCAATCACTTATCCCAGAGAAGATACCCCTGGAAGATACAGCTGCAGTTTAATTAGTCACACCACAGCTTATCAAGCAGCATCTCAGGCAGAACATGTGGCACCAGCACGGCACAGCCTGGCCAGCCTCCCCATGGCTCTTGGGCCACACAGCCTCACTGAACATCGGGTTTGCACTGAGCTGAGTCATCCCAAGTGTGCTCTGAGGACTCTTCTCCTTGACTTCACCCAAAGGAGCAAAGGCAGCCCACATTTCAGAAGAGAAATCTGGTTGAAACAAATCCAGTTCCCCACTTAAAATGGCCTAAACCTTGAAACCCGTGCAGTCATTTGAGCCAAACTACCCTAAATCTGCAATTCCCCCTCCTTGGTTTTGGGGATAAAAGCTAGAGGCAATCCTGAATGGGTAGGATGCATAAACGATATACTGCCTATCTAAGGGGAATTCCCTTTCACCCTGTCCTCCTCCACAAATGCCAGTTTTTCTTCTCAAACTGTCTAATTGCTCAGCACACTTAGGTCACACCTAGAGCCATTGTTCCAAATGCTATTTAGTGAAGAACTTTACAGACTTGTAAGATATTTCAGTTTGTCCACTCCTCTTTCCTATAAGTTTTTCATTGGAGTAAAACTCCTCCCTACAAGACTTGCTTTCCAGAATGGTTGAGAGAGAAGACAACAGTGTCCTGTAAAAGTATTGTCAAGGTGTTGAAGAGCTCTGCCATGGCACAGTAATGCTCAGGAGAGTGTAATAAGGAGAGCTGAGGAAGTAACACACCATTTTCCTTGTTTGAATTTAAAAAAAAACCCAAAAAAACAAAAAGAAAACAGAAAAAGCAATAATTAGGTCAGCCAGTAGCACTACTTGCAAAGGGGAAAAAAACCACTGAGGAAAAGGAGTGCTTCCTCATTCAAATGTTTATTATTCAAAACATGCAGCGGGGTATTAAAAACTGAGTAAAAAAGTAGTGAGAAAAGTGTTACAGCAAGGCTGGGAAGCCCAGCTCACACTGGAGTTCAGTGCAGGGCTCCTGTAATACACCCCACCCCTGGCAAGGGGAGAATCCTTCACACTGTGGCCCTCAACAAATCACTGGAGCTCAGCCTATGCCACCAGCTTCCAAAATACACCAACAAACCAAAACCCAAATCAATTCTTCTGCAATAGTTGTGTCTATAAAACATGTCCTTAAAAGCACACGAAACTCACATGCAGCCACTTTCTCACTCACTCACTCACTCAGCCATCTGTTATGTATCCAATACAGGAGGTGGAAGTCTGGCAATACCCCGGAACTCACCAGAAGCTGTGTGCAAATCAGCTGCTATTCCCTTGCTCATCAATTCGTACTGGAAGCCTGTAATCTTCCTGCTAATGTCCTGCTGAGGAGTGGCCTCCACAAACAGGCCCCCCTGGTCATAGCCAAAGCAGTACACTCTGCTGGGGCTGCGCTCTCCATCTCGGACCAAGAGTTTCAGTTCTCCAGTTTTTTCCAAATAAATATTTGCTCCTGCAGAGTCTTTGAAGGGCTTTATGCAAACAGTCAAGTGTTTGTAAGAGGCAGGTGAAATATTGGGTCGCAGGTTGACTATGAGTGCTCCCGTGGGGTACATCCACTCTATTGACCCTTCAGAACAGCGGAGGTAGACCTGTTCAACATCCTTCCTGTGAGACTCATGGGTTAAGCCACTGGAGGAAGAAAGAAAGAGAAGGTTAGAGAAATGACAGAGCTAACAATGTGAATGTCAACCTCAAACCTTCCAAAACACACAGCAAGAAATGCAGGAAGCCCAGGCCATCACTGGGTGTTGGCCCACCCAGCTCAGCAGCACAGGTGTCTTGCAACACTTCAGCCTTAATATTATGGGACAATTTTAAATCATGCCCCAGAAGAAAATGTCAAACCACTAGTAACAGACTCCAAAATTAAATAGGATATAAGCACATGATCAAAAGCAATTAAATTACTACAGGCTCAGTTAGTGGCCCATTCAGGCTGAGATGTGCATATTGAGTAAAAAACACTACGCTCAAACTCCCTTCCTGCTGGATCAATCCAGCATGTTCTCAGCTTTCGCAGATCAGGCTCCACTTTTCCAGTATTTGTTCCCTTCCAAGTCATATTCCAATGGATCTGAAAATGGTGAGGGTATGCCAAGCTCACCCTGTAAACTGCAGCAAAGAAAGCAATTGAGGGGAAGGGGAGAGCGGGAGGAGGGTGCAGAGGGTGAGGGGGGGGGAGGGGAGAGGGGGAGAGGGCGAGGGGAGAGGGGAGATGGGGAGGAGGGGAGATGGGGCGAGAGGGTCTGAGAGGGGAGAGGGGGAGGGAGGGGGAGAGTTTGAGAGGGGAGAGGGGAGAGTCCTCTATCCTTGGTCATAACTGGGGGAAGCACTGAACTTGTGCTGGTTTTTTGGTAGAAATCTTGGTCCTCCACTGTCTACCCAACATGAGGTTAAGCCCTCAGTTTATATTTTTCACTGATGGGTACAAGCGGAACACAGAGCTGTGTTTAGCGAAGAGACCTGCGGGCCATTTACGATTGGCCAAAATGAAACACCGCAACACCTATTTCACAGAGACCAAGGATAGGAGAGCTACACAGGGTCCCGGACCAGCTGTAAGCAGAGGAGCAGTAAAATACCCTGGTTTGTTTGCACAAGGGAAAGGGACTATCTCACCACATAAAGAAAAAAAGGGGTGGTGTGAAATTTTCAAGGGAAAATCCAGCAATAGTTTGGGAATGAAAGTTTGATTTTCAAGCTATTTCGCCTATCCAGAAGCACTGGCCCTAGCTTTCCTCTGCCCAGCACACCCCATCCCAGACTCCAGACCCCCATCAAATATCTTAATCAGACAATCCAGCAAATCTCACTTTTGTCACCTCTTTCACACCAATGACCAGCCTCGTCTAAACTACTCCGCTCAAACTCGCTCAATACCCTGAGACAGCTGAGTGGCCAGCCTCCTTTCTCACAGGAAGATGCAGCAGACCAAAAAACAACTCTCCATGCCCACGTTTGTGACCAAGAGTCAGACAGAAGTAAGGCCTGGCGGGAAAGCAGACCTTGAAACCCAGTTTTAGCCCTTTTCATGGTAGCACTTCGCCTCTGAGCTTGAGCCTCCTCTCCAGTAAAGAACTCTCATTGATTTCAGGGTTGTAAAACTCCCCCACTCACAAAGTGAGGACAGCCAGTAAAAAAGGGCATATTCACTCGACGAGGATTTATCCACTATGAAGCAGCTCCAGAAGAAAGTAGGTCCAACCACCAAACTTCGACAAAACGAGGCCTCCAAATAATATATTTGCTCTGTGGGACACAAGCCTCAAAAAGGCCAGCTCTTTGGCAGTTCGCCAGAAGTACTTTATATTTATAGGAAATATAAAACTGTCGTTGCATCATCTAAAGTGAGTAGTGGAAAGACAAGAGTCATGTATGGCATTTTCACTCGTGTTTTTCACCCTGACAAGCCCATCCCGGAGTCTAGGGGATCCAAAAACAAAGGCAAGAGTAAAATATTTTAAAATACAATAAGAGATCCCCCAGTTTGCCTATGAGAGCCATCTGCTGATGAACTATTAAAAAACTTCTTACAGCTCAAACAAAAGACAATTGGAGAAGAATAGCAGATCTCCCCCACCCACATGTTTCATATAGTCACCTGAAATTCACACAACCAATATGTCGTTACAGCTTGAAAATACAAGCAGTCACTGAAAAGTGAATTTTAATGAGTGCCTAATAAAGAGGCAAGGCTGAATTGGATGCCGTTCCCCAGTCTGAACTTCTGCGTGTCGCTGAAAAAATGCTCCCATCAGCTTTAAAAAACCTCCACGATTCTTAAGTGTAAAGAAAGAGCATTAGTTCTGAAAAACACAGCAGTTTGCTGCTCGGCTGTGGTGGTAAAGGAAGTCAGCCTAAAGTCACGTCAATGTTAGCACAAGCTCAGGCAAAAACCCACTAAGTGCAGACCTAAACCCAGCAAGTGAAAGTGATAGAACAGCGCAGTGGTCCTGGTCATAGTTATTTTACTAATATGCAAAAGCAATTTCAACTACTTTGGAAAAGAAAAGCAACACGAGTACTTTATTTACCTAAGTTTTAAGTGACTCCATTAGCATGTCTGTGTGTCCATCCCCAGCTTGATAGAGGAAAGCAGCACTGAATCTGGGACACCCATTCTCAAAATAACTGATTTAAAAATGTATTTTAATTGTCCTTCAGCAATGGTAAATTTTCACCTACATAGCTGACATATCTGCACAGTGCAAATCATCTTTGCACAAAAGATTTAACTGGGGGGGAATAGCAATCTGCCAAAGAGAGTACCCCACTTCATTTGCAAGCACAGTTGGATGTAAGCAGAGCTGTCTGCTAAAATGCAGACAAAGACCCAGCTACGAAAGCTACCACTTGTGACCATGGCACCAAAGTAAAGGCAGTTGACTTGAAATTTAAGAATATTGTGGTTATTATATTTTTTATGTTACCTTTTAATGGCAAAGATTTGCCACAGTAAGGTCCCGGGGTTAACTGCAATCAGCCCTGTAGCCACGGCTCTCGCTCAGCGAGTCCAGCTCAGAGCCTGCTCAAAAATAAAGCCCAACCAGAGCTGGCATGACACACATTTAACACTGGCAGGGCCCCGTGACACAAATACACCAAACAGACAATCAGCGCCTGATAGTGGAGAGGAGCCAGGGAAGGGAGAGGATGGAACAAGTTTCTGCAATCACTTATCCCAGATGAAGATACCCCTGGAAAGATACAAGCTTCAGTTGAATTAGTCAACACAACAGCTTATCAAAGCAAAGCACCCCAGGCAGAACATTTCGTATATGGATACCAAGCACGGCACAGCCTGGCAAGCCCTACCCCATGGGCTCTTGGGCCACAACAGCCTCACTGTAACATCGGGTTTGCATACATAGCTGAGTCACCCCAAGCTGTGCTCTGAGGACTGCTCCTCCCTTTGACTTCACAACAAAGGAGCATAGGCAAAGCCACATTTCAGAAGAGAAATCTAGGTTGAAACCAAAACCAAGTTCCCCACTTAAACTGGCCCTAAACCTTGACAACCCCGCTTGCAGTCATTGAGACCAAACTACAACACTAAATCTGCAATTCCCCCTCCTTGGTTTGGTGGCGATAAAAGCGTAGAGGCAATCTGGACATGAGGTATAGGTCAAAAACGATCTATGCCTATCCTTAAGGGGAATTCCCTTTCACCATGTCCTCCTCCACAAATGCAGTTTTTCTCTCACAAAACTGTATAACTGACTCAGCACATTAGGTCCCACACTAGAAGACATTGTTCCAAATGATATTTAGTGAAGAAACTTTACAGGCTGTAAGATTTTCTACGTTTGTCCACTACTCTTTCCTATAGTTTTCATTGGAGTAAATCATCCCTCAAGACTGCTTTACAAGGAAATGGTGAGGAGAGAAGACAACAGTGTCCTGTAAAAGTATTAGTCAAGGTTGGTGGTGAAGAGCTTCTGCAATGCCCCAAGTAAATGCCTCAGGAGAGTGCTACTAAGGAGAGCTGAGGAAGGAACACACCATTTTCCTGTTTTGAATTTAAGAAAAAACCCCAAAAAAAAATCCTTCCTCATCACGCAAGTAGAAACAGAAAAAGCACGATGAATTAGCGTCAGCAGTAGCACTACTCGCAAAGGGGAGAAAAAAACACCACGACGGAAAAGGAGTTTGCCTTACCTCATTCAAATGTTATTATTCCAAAAATGCAGCGGGGTATAAAAACTGAGTTAAAAAAAGTAGTTGAGGAATAGTGTTACAAGCAAGGCTCGGAAGACCAGACATCCAAATGGAAGATTCAGTGCAGTGGCTCGTAATACACCCCACGCCTGGCAAGGGGAGAATCCATTCCACACTGTGAGCCCTCAACAAATCACTGCGAGCTCAGCCTATAGCCAACCAGCTTCCGAAAATACAACAACAAAACCAAAACCCAAATCAATTCTTTCTGCAATAGTATGTGTCTATAATAACATTTCCTTAAAATGCACAACGAAACTTCGACAGGCAAGCCACTTATTCTCTACTCACTCACTCAGCATCTGTTTTTAGTCCATCCAATACAGGATTGGGGGAAGTCTGGCCATACCCCCGGGACTCACTACAGAAGCTTGGTGCAAATGCGCTGCTATCCCTTGACCTCATCAAATTCGTATGGAAGCACTGTTAAACTCCTTCCGGCTAATGTGTCACCGGCTGAGGACGTGCCTCCCACAAACGGGCACCCCCGGTCAAGCCAAAGCCAAGTACACTCTGAAATCTGGGGGACTGCGCTCATCCATCTTTCGGAACAAGAGTTCAGTTCTCCAGTTTTTTCCAAATAAATATTGGCTCCTGCAGCAGTCATTGATAAGGGATTTAATGACCAAACAGTCAATGGTTTGTAAAGGGGCAGAGTGGAAATATTGGGTTCGCAGGTGGAATATGAGTGCCCGTGGGGTCACATTTCAACTCAACTTGACCCTTCAGAAAACAGGCGGAGGTAGGACCTGTCAACATTCATTCCTTTGAGACTTCATGTGGTTAAGCCACTGGAGGAGAAAGAAAGCGAAGGCTAGAGAAATATGAAGAGCATAACAATGTATGAAATGTCAACTCAAACCTTCCACAAAATACACAGCAAGTAAATTGCAGGAAGCCAGGCCATCATCTGGTGTGTGGCCCTATCCCAGCTCAATCAGAACAGGTGTCTTGCAACACTTCATGCTTAAAACTAATCTATTGGGACAATTTTAAATCATGCCCCAGCCCAGAAGCAAGAAATGTCAAACCACTAGTAAACAGACTCCAAAATTAAATAGGATATAAGCACATGATCAAAGCAAATTAAATTACTACGGTCAGTAGTGCCGCATCAGCTGAGCTGTGCATTATTGAGCGTATAAAAAACACGTACGCTCAAACTCCCTTCCTGATGGCCTATCAAATCCCAGCATGTTCTCCAGCTTCGCAGATCAGGCTTCAACCTTTTCCCAAGTAATTTTTGGTTCACCATTCCAAGTTATATTCCCCCAAGGATCTGAAACTGGGAGGGATTGCCAAGCTCACATGTAAAACTGACAGCAAACAGTCAATGAGGGGAGAGCGGGAGAGGGGAGAGGGGAGAGGCGGAAGAGGGGAAGAGGGGGAGGGAGAGGGCGAGCAGGGGAGAGGGGATGAGGGCGAGACGAGAGGGGGAGAGGGGGGAGAGGGGCACGAGGGCTGATGAGGGCGAGAGGGGGGGAGAGTCCTCCACGCACTTGTCATCAGCTGGGGAAAAGTCACTGAAACTGTGCTGGTTTTTTTGGTAGAACAATGCTCCCTCCATGCACCCAACAGAGCGCTTTTATAAGCTCAGTTTATTATTTTCACTGATGGGCTACAAGCAGACACAGAGCTGTGTTTAGCTAGAAAGAGAACATGCGGCCATTTACGATGGCCAAAAATGAACACCCCAACAACCATTTCACAGAGACCACAAGGATAGGAGAGCTACACAGGGTCCCAGGACCAGCTGCTAAGCAGAATGAGCAGTAAATCCCCATGGTTTGTTTGCCCACAAGGGTAAGGGTAAGCTGAGGGCAGCCCCAAATCATCCCTGCTGCCTATCACTGATGCTGGATCAACCCCACCAGCTCTTCACCCGGAGTGACTCAAAGCCCTAACACACAACACTGCACAGTGCAGGCACTGCAGTTGGAAGATCAAGCTGTGGGAAGCCTGATTTATTGGCTGCAGTATTTGGGCTATTAAGGGAAAATCCTTTGGTCCCAGTCTCTGTCCTGTCACAAACCTATTAAGTGAATATGAGCAAATCACTTCAGCACCAAGCTTGTTTCTCCTCCAATGCTCTAAGCACCTGGTTCCCAAACACAAGCATCTTTTATCCTGTGCCTGTAAAAGACTACCCAAAAACAGACTCTTTGTCACTTCATGGGTCTGCTGTGCAGGATTTTAGGGAAGTTTCACAACATTCCCACTTGCAGGCAGATGAATCAAGACAGGGGAAAAAAATAATTTTAAAGGATTAAGTCTGAGGTTACACAGGAAATCTGTGGCAAAAACATTTTAGTGCAGTGCAAGTGATGACATCAAGTCCTGGTTCCTCAGCAGAAGCCTCCAAATACACAGTTCCCCGTCCCAAGGACATATTTGGGTACTGAACAGGGTCTAAATTCAAGTCAGCACTTAAAAAGAACTACAAGCAATGTGTAAAAGGGAAAAAATCCAAACCATATGGTTTGCATTTACTGTTGACGTGACTCATTATTGTGAGTGTCGGTGTGACCCACTTGATAGAGGTTACATGAGGAAGCTCAGAAAGAAAAAAGTAATATTTAATAACAATAGAACTTCCAAACATGTGCTTTTGAAGAATCTTGAAAGCCACATCAAGAACACAGATGAGGAGGAAAGAGGGACAAGCTTTTAACCTTTAGTCTCTTGCCCTCAAATTCAGTAGTACTTAACACATTCAGGAAACTTTACTTGCAAAGGGATATTTCAAGTTGACTGTAAATCCACATCTGGTCCACAAAATCAGTTTTCACCACAGCACACACATGATGCCACTCAACAGAAAACACAGAAGTCTGTTTATGAGCAAGCTGCGAAAAAACAAAATTAAACAGTGCAAAGGTTATCCCTCAGCAAAGGGGAAGAGAGTTATCCTCACACATCACTTGTCCCTACTTGACATCAAAACAAGCTGCAGAGGTTTTGCAGGATTTATACTGGCACATTCCAGCCTGAGTGCTTAAACAGAAGGAAGACTCCAGGGGCAAAACTCTGAACTCATGAAGTGAAACTTCTGCTGCAAGTGATCCCAGCAACACTGAGGCAGTGAATTTCTGCCAGAGGAAAAAAAAAAAAATAAAAAGGCATATTAATTTTGTTCAAACGTTCATACTGTTCAAACGAAAAACAGGGTGGACTCTGAAATTATCTTCTGAAAGCCAATTATATCCCACAGGCAAGAGTGATGCCATTAGACAGACACATCAAGCACAAGTGCCTGCACACATTAAGCCTTATAATAAAGGATGACTCAAAAGTTAAGCAGATTTCAAAATACATGTTCACATTATTTAACAGCAACAATCATCATCCAGTAAAACCTGTCGCTTTGCTTTCAGTCAGAATGACTTGTCCTCACACTGAAAGACTGCTTAACACCAGGTTCAGCTCTCACTCCTCAGACACACCATGTCCACAGAGCAATGGAGAGAGACCCAGGTGCCCTTTTATTCTCCAAACTCATTTGAGTTTTGTTTTTTTGATTATATGGCAAGGACACAGGGCAGGTGCGTCATGGTTGCAGTGGTGGATGAGCCATCCAACACCCGTTTTAAATGTGTGCTGTTTATTGGAACTCGCTTCTATGACAAGCTACTTCTGCAGCTACTTTCTCTTGCCAAACCATGAGGACAACCTGAATCGCTGCATCTGTCTCCTTGCTCTTCTCCCTTTCTGGCTTCAGCCATCCCCTTAAGTTTGCCCTGAAAAAACCTGTTGCAGTGTCACTGCAGTGAGCTGTTACGCTGCAATGTGGAACAGGAGTTATTTAAAGAAAAAAGAGTGAGAAGAATATTCATACTATCAACTTCAGTTACTTATTTATTCTATTAAAGATGTGCTGAAGAGCCCTACAAATACCCTGTCCTGCACCCTGCAATGAACACAGGGAACTTTTGCTCCTAAACTGGAGAATTTAATAAGAGATGACAGTCTAGAGAACATTAAGAATTCCCCAGAGAATCCACCACACCAAGGGCAAGACTGATGGGCAGAAGCAGCCACATAAGAGCTGAATTCTCTATATTACCGCCTACAGTCAAACGTGCCAGGCCAGATATTCTCTCAGCCTGTCACTGAAGCACTTTTGCCCAAAGCATCAAGAGGTCATTTCAGCACAAAAACCTGAAGTTACAGCAAAAGTAATAACTGGACACAGCATAGTGAAGTTTCTGCTTTCTCCCAGACAAGGTTTTCCTGGAAGCTCTCTGACAGGCTATTTATTAAGATGCTATTATGGCTTGTACTGAAATTGCAGGTGTCAACCTGTGCATTGCATCACATTTCCCTGGAAGCTTGAGGGATATTCAGAGGAATCCTAGTGAAGTTCTTCATCCTACTCAGGGGTATAAGCTCATCACTTCTCCACAATTTAATAGGGGAAAAAAAAACCATATCCAGAATGTTCTGTTTGTAAGACTGTTGCTTTTAATATAGACATTTATATAAAGGTGAGAAAACACCTTCAGGTTTACTACAGAAGATGACATGACTCAAATCCACCAGCACAAGCAAACCTATGACTTCATTGTGGGGAAGAAAGACTATATTTGGCATCCAAGTTCATAACTTTTCCTTACAGTCAAGGTAAAAGTCATCACACAACTTCAAAATATTATATTTTGCATTAAAAAAAAAGTTTTTTCTAACCCATATAACTCTCAGTATCCACACTGAAATATTTAATGATATTTACTGGTACATCAAATTACTTACTTCCCTTCTTAACTGCTGTGTTTTTAGAACAAATCAGATTATACTGAACTACTTTGAAACTGCCAGCATTTCAAACAACACCTGTTTACCACCAGTAAGGCTTAAGTCAGCTTGGGTTACTTTATCCCCTCCCAAAACTCCAGCCCACCTGAACTCCAAAGCTCTCCCACAAGTGAAAACACCCAGACTAATCTTCGTTCTTCCTTCCCTGCTTGTCCAACAACTTCATCACAAAGTTGTCACCACTTCAGCTCACCAGAACAACAACACGTGAGTAAATCCAAGCTGGCATCACCAGGTTTATCCCAAACTCAGTTACAAGATTTCACTTCCCCCCTCCAAGCATCACCCCCTTAGATGATACTCAAGGCATTGCTTTTTCCAACCCTGCTCAGGTGACATGAGGGGGTCACTGCTTGCTCTAAGAAAACAGGACAAAAATAAGAGCAAAACAGGACACAATTGCAGGGGTTTGTCACCATTCTTTTACAAAACTTGCTGCAGTACCAGGTGGTAAGGTCCAGGTAACTATCACAGCTGGAATGCTTTGGTACAGCATTTTCAGGGGTTTTTTGTTTGGTTTTTGTTGTTGTTTTGGAGGGGGTTGCTTGGTTGGTTTGGGGTTTTTTTTGTAAAGAAAAATGACAAATTACTCGTTTGCCAGAGGCTTGATCCCTATCAAGCAGGCTCATCTTCAAATGGATTCACTGCTATTAACTATGCATCAATTATCAAGAAAACTCAAAAAACTTTGTAAATATGAAGCACCATGTTTCAGACAGTGAGAGATAAGAAATCACGATGTTGAAAGTCAATCCAATTGTTTCCCCACTTTGAATTCTCTCTACTCCAAAACACCCCATTGATACAGGCCAGCCAAACTTTTATGCTGGAGGAAGTCAGATCTGAAGAGTGTATTAGAGTTGAACCATTTTACTCTCCAAGTAAGTCTGACCCAGCAACATTTCCTAGTTGAGCAGAGTTGCTTTCTTAAACCTATAAAGAGAGAAGGTCACAGACCCAACCACACGCGTTAAACATATTACAGGCAATTAAAGGAAAGATAATTTGGGAGATAAACACTTGAGAACTGGAGAGGTTTCTCAACCGGTGCTATTAGAATAAATCAGGAGCACAGCCGCTGTGCCAGCCCTAGAGCCCATCATCATCATCACGGAGGGAGCGGGGAGCGACCGCGGGGCTGCGGCGCGGCTGAGCGCGAAGTGCGGGACGGGACGGGAAGGGAAGGGAAGGGAAGCGAAGGGAAGCGAAGGGAAGCGAAGGGAAGCGAAGGGAGCCAGCGAGAGTCCCGGGGAGGGACGCGCTGGCTGCGGCGGGAGCGCTCCGCAGGTGCAGCGCATCCCAGAGCCCGCCGAGCCGGGGCTGCCCCGCTGCTCCCCCGGGCGCGGCCGCCGCCTCCGCCGAGCGCAGGGGCCGCGGCGAAGATGGTCGAGGGGAAAAACTTCTCCGCCGCGGACTTGGCACCGCCCTCCCTCACCCAGCTCCCCGAACAGCACCGAGGGGAGACCAGCCCGCCCCAGCCCCTAAACCCCGCCGAGGGGAGTCCAGCTCGCCGCGGTCCCTCCATCCCTCCCTGCCCGGGGTCGCTGCCCAGCGCCTCTTCGCGGCGAGCCCGCCGGGAGGGAGGGAAGCAGATCCGCCCCCGACTCTCCGCCGCCCCGCTCCCCGAGCCGGACACCGCAGCGGGAGGGTCTCCCTTTTGTGTTCGGCATCAATTTCTTCCCCCGGCGGGACGGCGATGGACGTGGCAGTCCCCGCTCCCCCCTGCCCGGGCAGGATGCCGCCTCACCTCCCCTTCCAGTTGCACAGGTCGCTGGAATACTGAGCCGCGGCGCCGCCGCCCAGCAGCAGCCGCAGCCCCAGGAGCAGCGGCAGGAGCCCGGAGACCGGGGCGCTCCGCATGGTCCCCCGGCCCGGTGTGGACGCGGTGCAGGCGGCGGGAGCGATGAGCGCGGTGCCCGGGGCTCGCCTACATGGTGGGGAGAGCGGCGCCGCTACCCCATCCCCGGCTCCCGCATCCCTGCTCGGCGCGGCGCCGCTCGGCTCTGCCGCTCGCACCCGCTGGCTGCGGGCTCCCAGCTGAGGGGCGGGAGCGGCTCGGCCGAGGGCCGGCTCCTCCTCCCCCTTCCCCCTCCCGCCGCTCCTCCTCCGGCAAGGCCGGCACTTGCTGCGCGGGCAAAACACGGCGCCGGATCGGGAACAGCGGCCGCCCGCGGCTATGGCCCGTCCCGGGCTCCGCCGCTGCCCCGAGCCCCCTCGGCTGATGTCCTGGCCCGGGGTGAGAGCTCCTGGACCGGGGTGAGAGCTCCTGGTCCGCCCTGCTGGGCCCCCCCCCCCAAGCTACCCTGTGTAGGGAAGGGGTGACGAAGGGCTGGACCCAAGCGTTTCGTTTGGCCGGGAAAGTTACTGAGATGCGCCCTCTGTGCTGGCGGTGTCCGCAGTGACTCGCAGCCCGTCCGTGGGGTGCAGCAGTGGCCAGCTGCCTGTCCCCGGGAGTGCAGCCCCGGGTGCCCGCAGCCTGTCCCCGG